>PVJD01016374.1:0-21253 GCA_004026545.1 Mormoops blainvillei
TCAGCTCCGGTAAGTCTGCAGCCGGCTCTGCCAGGAGGGGTGCTCAGGGCCCAGCGTGTTCTGCGGTCTGCAGGAGCGGGGAAAGCAGTGATGGGGGAGGATCCAGGAGCCTGGGCCCTGTCTCAGCTCTGCCTCCAGCGGGGCTGTGTGACTTCATCCCACTGAGGCCCCGAGGTCCTCGTCTACCACAGATGACTGGGCCGGATGCTCCCCGTTGCTCTCTTGGCTCCTCTGGGACAGCTCTTGTGGAAGCACCCCTGGTGGGAGACGCAGGGATGACCCTCCCTCCCTCTCCTCATCTTCTTTTCTCTCCGGACTCACCCGACTCTCAGGCCCTGGGTTGGTGAAGACCCGCTGGGCACCCCAACCTCGGGGAGGGGGTGTTCCTGCCAAAGTCCTGAAGTCTCTCCTAAGCCCAGGCCTGGGACACCCACTCACCTTGCCCTGGTGAGAGGACCCGCCTCTACATGGATCAGGGAAGGATCAACCCGAGGTTCCCGACCTCCTCCCCAGCTGAGGAAGTGACTGGTGACCTTCTGGGCACAAGGCTCAGCTCTGGCCTTGGTCAAGTTGACAGAGGCCTTGGGTGGTTCCACTTAGCAACATAACAACAAGGATCTTCTCCCAGATCAGGAGGTGATAGCAATTAGTGTAAGATACCCACACGTGTGAGCCATGCAGATTTCCTAGGTGCTCTGGAAAATTTGGCATGTGAGAGCTGCACTGTTCCATTTCTCTGCTTGTGATCCAGACTGTTGGGGGAGGCACCATCTTTGGGAAGCCAAACCTCTTTACTTCAATGTGGCCTAGCCTTGGAATTCCAGAGAGCAGAGAGGTACAAAGGTCAGATAATTCCCATTTACTGAGAATCTAAAGGAGCCTGTCTCCCCACGTACCATTCAATAGCCTATACCTGGGGCAGGTATTTTTATTTCAAATCTGATGCCAATTCTGGTCCTCAGTCCCTCTTCTTCACTGGCAAGGACGGTCTGGGAAAACCTCTGCCACAGGTCAGGACAGGGGGCTGTGTGTCTCTGCCCACACTTACCTCCGGGAGACTCCGCAGCCCATTTCGTTATAGATGGTTTTATGTTTATGATGGGCCCTTTGGACGTCTAGTTCTGAGAGCAACCCGAGGGGTGGGGTCAGACCAGATTAGCAAGGATGTTATTTTGTCCCTAGGAGTCTAACCCTGATGTTGACACTAGAGGAGATGGATTTGACGTTCTTTGATGAGTGGAGTCATCGAAATGCTGTGTTTGGCTTGGGTCCTTTTCAGTGGGGTTGACCCCTACCCTCTCTGCTTCCGAATCCTGTGGTCCTGTCCACAATGGGCTTCTGTGCTCTCCTCCATCTCCTCTGGGCCCTGTCCTGCATGGGCCCAGGTCCCAGCCTTGGTTTCACCCTCCTTCTTGTGACATCTCATCTCACCTCCCAGGGTGACACAGTTCCTTCTGCTCCACCTGAGCCTCACTTCACTGGATCCTCAGTCCCCAGCCCATTGTCCTAACTTAGAGACCCTCACCTGGGGGGAGGGATAACAAAGGTCACTGTCTTTCTCTCTGGCAGCTTCTTCGAAAGCCAAGATGAGCCACACCGAAGCTGAGAAGTCCGTGATGGGCATGATTGACCTGTTCCACAAATACGTCAAACCCGATGACACGATTGACAAGCCGGGCCTGCTGACGATGCTGAAGCAGAATTTCCCCAACTTCCTCGAGGCTTCTGTGAGTCGGGGCAGCTTCTCAAGGTTGCTGGGGCCCTGGCGTGGCTGAGGGGACTCTGCTGTGGGACTTGGGCGAGTCACTCCCATTGTTTCATCGTCAATATTCTCATCTGCAAAAGAGCTTAAAAGGACTTTATATCTGGGTCTACTTTCAGGATGTAAGAGATGGTATATGTGGCAAAGTGTAAAGATGCGTGGATATCAAGGGCAGTTATTAGGTGGTCAGCCAGGGGAGTAATGAATGGATCCCCTCCCATCTGTCACTCTCCCTCCAGGAGACTGGAGCCCACGTGCTCAGGCCTGACCTCTAGAAGCCTCTGTTAGGCTCTCTGAGATTCAAGGCAAGGAATAGAAATTCCATCACTGATAAAATTTAACACCTTTCTTTACAATTAAAAAGCTCATTCGCAGACCTGGGCTAATCTGACAATTAGAATGTACAGAACTGGTTGCAAAAAGGAGGTTTCTAGGTGACACAGGCACTAGGCCAGCAAGAAGGGGGAGCTGAGCATGGAAGATTCAGGAAGCCAAATAGTTGACAGGAGAGGAGGCTTGGGAATGAGGAGGACAAGGGGTAGGGCCTACTTTAAGTTGCTGGGCAGAACTTAGGGCAGATCAGTTCCTTGAGGTGGGTGGAGGAGTGGGCCTGGGTCTGGAGACCACCCGCCCCACTGGCTCATTGGTCAGTGGGCTCTGGGCAGAGCCCACGCGCCACGGCCGGGTCTCTCATTCACGGTGACGTCAGGCCGAGGAACCTCCCTCAGGGAGCCGCGGGGTAAAGCCTTTGTCCCCACCACCCCCGTCTACCCTCCACTCATCCGCACTGGCTGCACCCGGGCGGCCCCAGGTGCTTCTCTCCCTGTCTCTGCGTCCTCTTCCTCCCTCTCCTCCTCCTCCTATTCACCCACAACGCTTTGGGGACTGAATTTGTCTTATTTTTCATCTTTTCCCACAGGACAACAAGGGCAAAGATTACTTGTCCCACATCTTTGAGGAAAAAGACAAGAATGAGGATAAGAAGATTCAGTTTTCCGAGTTTCTGTCGGTGGTGGGGGACATAGCCACGGACTACCACAACCAGAGCCACAAAGCTGGGGGAAACCAGTGAGCCCAGCCCAGCCCGAGGCCTCCAAGGACCCCCGGAAACAATAAAATGTCTCCTTCCCCAGATATGGCCTATTTCCTGATTTTCTATTGCTATTTATCTTGTCAAAACTGCCACTTCTGGGTGAACCTCATTGTGGACTCTCCACGGGTTGCATTAGCCCTTAAAAGGTGCCAGCAGGGTGCTGTCCTGTGGCCCTCAGCGTGACTGGCCACCCCTCTCAGCAGGGCCTTGTGTCCCCTCTGCCAGGGCCCCAGTGCAGCCGATGCGCCCGGCCCCAGGGGCGAGCAGGACAGGGCGTCCTGGGGGCACCGCCATGCTTTTCCTCCTCCAGCGCCGAGCAGCATGGGGGTGGGGGGGTCGCGGAGCTGCCGAGAGCAGGAGCCGCGCTCTTACCCGTGGCCGCGTGCGCACCCGCCCTGCCCAGCGAGACCCTGAGGGCGTAGGGGAGATGGTACCACTGAACTAGGGGTTCCGTGGAGGGCATCGGGAGCACGTGGGCACTTGCCACTGTGAACAGGACACTCAGCAGTGCCCAGAGGACTGGATCCCTTGTCCTGGGTCCTGGGGTCCTGGCCCGTGTCCTGTCCTGCGCACCTGTGGGTTTTAGCCGGCGTGGGTGTCCCTGGGGAGGTGAGAGAGCCACCCTGTCTGCTGAGCTGACCCTCATAATGGTTTCCTAATGCAGGGGGTTGTTTGTCTGGGGAAAGTCACCCGGTGATTGGTGTTCCAGGTATGAGGAACTCAAGCCAGTCCTGGAGTCCAGACAACCTCTGGGCGCCAAGCGAGAAGACAGGACTGAAGAGGAGCAAGGAGGAGGGGCCACTAAGGGATGAGAGGAGAGCTCATGCTGAGTGACATAAGTGACAGTTCCCTTTACCTGCCATGGGAAGGGGCATGTCACCCACAGGCTCTTTGAGACCAGGCAAGGTGGGAGGGCTCAAGCCTCTAGAAAGAAGCAGGACACAGAGAGCGCTGGCTATCCCCACAGGTGGGGGTCTCTCCATGGTGCCAGGAGGCCGGTCAGTGCTCACCTGTACATCCAGGGCCACCTCCGGACCTGTCCCTGCAGCTGCAGCAGCACCCCTCCTGGGGGCTCCCATCATCTGCTGTCGCTCCCCCCAGCCTTTTCAGTCTCCTACTAACCCTCAATTGGGCCAATGTTCTTCAGGGAGGAATTAGGCAACTGTCTCCAAATTCTCCTTCTGTCCCTCCTGCAGGAACGCCACAGGGGAGTCATTTGCTATGTAGATCACTCCCCCCTCCACTCCCAACTACTCGGGTACATTTTTCCTGGCACAAGGCACAACTGTGCAGACACTTGGAGGTAGAAGATTCCGGACAGAGAGGAGGTTAGAAAGGTTGATGTGTCTGTGTTACCGAACCCAACCAGTGGGGGTCCTACCACTCGTCACACACCAGGCAAATCTCCAAAGACAGAGTTCAGTGGAAAAGAAAGGAATCTTTTATTTAATGGCAAGTTTCTGCCTAAAATATCCGGGTAACAGAAGTATGGGGAAAGGAAAAGTCAGAGCATGTCATTAAAAATAACTATTTAAATATTTGTCATTGCACCGTGGCTGGTGTGGCTCAGTGGGCTGAGCATCGGCCTATGAACCAAGGGGTTGCTGGTTTGATTCCCAGTCGGGGCACATGCCTGGGTTGCGGGCCAGGTCCCCAGTTGGGGGTGAGCAACAGGCAACTAGTCGATGTTTGTCTTACACATCAATGTTTCTCTCCCGCTCTTTCTCCCTCACTCCCCTCTCTCAATAAATAAATAAATAAATAAATAAATAAATAAATAAATAAATAAAATTTGTCATTACAACCACTACTTAGGTCCAAGAACTGATCATAACACAAGAACAAAAATCTATTTGTCAACTATTATCATCAAGGTCTTTGGAAATAATGGCAAGTTTCTGTCTCAAAGCCTGTTCACTCTAAGGCACCCAAAGAAAAATCACCCTGTCACCCTCTGCCAGCTCAGTTCAAGGGTGCAGCAGGAACCCCTTCTCCCATAACCAGCAGATGCTCAGCCTGTCACGGTTCCCTGGCCGAGGGACCCAGCGCGGCTCAGCTGAGTGCTTCTGCCAGCGACTCTCAGGGGGCTGGGGCTGTGCTCTCAGCTGAGGCCGGTCTGCTGCGCTCGGGCCCCGAGCCGACTCGGGGGTCTCGGCGGGATCCAGTTTGGAGGGAAGGCCTGACTTCCTCTCTGTCTGTTTCCTTCCCTCACTGCCAGGCCGCGTGGGTGTTTCCAGGTGGCAACTCATAACACAGGCTGAGTCCCCAGAGTGGGGGACCTGAGAGAGACAGAGACAACACAGGTCAGAGTGGGTGAGGGGTTCGGCACTGGTTTTTTACAACCAAACCTTGGCAGTGGCCTCGGATCACTTTGCCATCTTCGATGGAGTCGCCAATGCAGCCCATACTTAAAAGGAGGGTGCACATCCACACCACACAAAGATGTGCCCACCAGGGGGTGGTGGTCGTGGGGAGCCCCTGAGTGGAGAGGGGGAAGGTTCCCAGAGGTCCGTGCTTTGCCCAGAATCACAGACTGGTCCGGATGCAGAGCCAGGGACGAACCCAGCTGTGTCCTCAAAGTTGGGGCCCTGGCTGCACCCCGGCTCTCTGCGGGGCTCTGGAGCAGGCTGTGCTGGTGTGGCCAGTACAGGCATGGAGACGGCACGTGGGAGGGGCTGAGCATTTGGCAGCCTAGTCGGGCGCTTGACCAGCCCTTGTCTGAGGAGAGCCCAGGTCAGGGACACTGCAGTGCACCCTCGTCCACAGCCCACCCAGGGTGGAGGATGCCGGGGCTGAGCTCATGCTTGTGCAGTTCTGGATCTCACCCTCACTGGATAATTGGGAAGCTGAGGTCCACAGAGAGGCAGGGACTGGCCAGATACATGGCAGGCAGAGACCAGAGGTCAAGAGTTTCCAACCTTCCAGACCAACTTCTCCCATTGATTTAGTTAGTTTGGAAATTAGAGATCCTAACATATCGGGAAGCTCTTGCTTATTCCTGCCTATGTGGGGGCCGTTTTCTTCTGGGACCCAGCATGTGAGCGCTGGCACACGTGTGTGTGCACACACAGGCACACTCCAGATGTAATGACGATGGGAGGGACACTAAGAGGAGCAGACAGAGAGAAAGTGACAAGAGGAAGAAAGTGTTTGGAGGTACCACCTACATGTGACAGCACTCCTCCAACTTTATAGCTATTGTCCCACACGTACCCGAACATCCCTAAGACGTATGTGCTAGAATAATCCCAATGCGCAGGCAGCAGAGAGACGGCCCTGCACACACAGTGGCTCATCCAGGATCCAGAGGAGGAAAGAATGAGGAGTTGAGTCTGAACCCAGGTCTGTCTCCTCATATCTGGGACCCTGGCTGCCCCCAGACCTTCTAGAGGGCTGTGGAGTGGGGCGTGTTGGTCTCACTGGGCACAGATAGGGTGTTCCAAGGAGAAGGGGCGTGAGCAGCCAACAGCCCAGTGCACTGTTCGGGTGCCTGTCATTCGAGGGGGGGACTCAGGGAAGGGGATCTCAGGAAGTGAAGCCGCTTCCCTTCAGAACTTGGAATCCCCGTGACCAGGCACCCACATTCTAGCTACAGCTCCAAAGCCAGCTCATGTGGCAAGACACACTTGACAGTTTCAGATGTTCTCTTGCTGTGTCCCCACGTATGAGGGTTCTTGCTCCCGTCAAACTTGCAGGGAATGGTCTTCCAAACTCTGCGGATGTTGACTTAACCGTCACCCCTGACATCTGGGGCCATTTTCCAGCAGATCCCCTGTAGTAACACAAGGCAGCCTTGGTCAGGCCAGTTCAGGCAAGGCCACCTCTGTGCATCTTCCCCCGGCAGCCCCTATACCTTTCTCTTCATGTGGGAGAAGAGGGGTATGAAAGGGGGACCCTCCTGGGCAGGAACGGGCTGCTGCGTGGGGGAACGACCTAGTGATCTGGTCATGATCACACCCCAGGACAGGGCTGGCAGGGTAGAGAGGGGCTTTCCGAGGGACTTCTCATCTGTGCCAATGAGACTCCTAGGCCCTCAGGCTATCATGTCTCTCCCATCCTTGGTGGAGGTCTGAACAGAACATGGTGTGCGTGTGTGGAGCCGGGAGCGTCACAAAGGCCTGCGAGCCAGCAAAGAGGGTTCCGAGGCTCTCCGCCTGGCCGCTGGCGCTGTCTTTACAGAGCTCCACACAGGGGGTCGGACAGGAGCTGACCCAGGGTGTCCTCAACGACACCCCCCTGCCCTGCGCTGCCAAAAGAGTACAGAGGGGGGAGGCTCAGCGTGGGTGCAGGTGCCCAGATGACGCACCCCCCAGAGCCGCATGAGGTCAAAGGGGCACCGGGCTCCAGAAGTCACCCTGCTGCTCCCCTGAGCCTCCTTCCTAGAGTCCTGCTCCAGTGACATCTGGGTCCCCCTCTCGTACCCCAACCCACCCTCACTGTCCAGCCCCTTCCTGGCCAGATTCAAAGTCACATATTCGTGACTTTCACAAAGTCCCAAAGTCCACATATTTGTAATATCAGAAAGGAGATTCCTGTACCATTTCATCTCATGTTCAGTCAAGAGTATTTTTGCCTTTTTCTACAGATTTTCCTGTTTTAATGTCCATCCCCAAGTGTCCATGTTGGCCCGACCATCCTTGCACACTTTCTTTCAGCCTCACACACCATCACGGTTAGTAAGGATGCTTCTCCCCACAAGGACATGGGGCTCATGCTACCATGTTTGTTGCTCTGCCACTTTCTGCCCTGAAGGAATACATCCCTGTGGACCTTCCAGGTTGGTAGCTGGGGTCTCCCTGGGCTTTGCACCTTACCCTGAGGGGGACTGGTTACCATGGCGATCCAGACCTTCACTGCTGTGGGATGTGGACATGATCCCCTTCTGTTGCCATTTCAGTGGCGCTGCCCTGAACACTCCATGTGTCCTAAGTCCCTGACCCCTCCCACTCCAGGAAAAGCCTCTGTTCTCATCTTAGAATGGGATGTTTTGTCAGGAATCACAGGCCGACGCTGTTGATACAGGGAGGTGCTGTCCATCCTCAGCTAACAAAGTATGGCCTAAGATATTAATGAGTTTCGTCACTCCCCACCTCCAGTTCTACTTTCCTGCCAAGAACCTCTCTGTAATGTGAGCATTTGTGTCTCGCCTCTTGCCATCAGTCACTGAGGGCTGGGGGTTCTGTCTGAGCTGCAGCTGCCAACCCACCTGGTGGTCCATCATGCTGGTTTTGACGGCATGTCTCTCTCTGTCCCACCCCAGGGGGAAAGCATCAACTGTGGATACAACGAAGATCTGCATCGTGCGGACCTCCCAGGCACACTGACTGGACAAGCTCGTTGAGCACCTGGTGCCCATCTCCCTGGGCAGGGATCCCACCTTTGTCCCCACTGTTGTCTGGACATACAGAAGTTTTGCTACCACCCAGGAGGTGTTGGACCGACTATTTACGAGGTGATCGCCCTGCCCCTCCACAGCGCAGGGGTCATTCAGCCGCCCGTTAGCTGTGAGTCTTCGGGTCACTGCATTTCTCTGAATCTGTATGCTCTTCTGAACAGCAGGTGAACCCGGGACCAACCCCATAGGATTACTGTAGGGACTCGGCGGGGTCCTCCCTATAAAGTGCTTGCCAGGTACCTGGCCAATGGAGAGGTCTGTGGGAGGGGCTATTGTGCTAATTGGTCATTTTCTCTTCCTCATGACGAAGCCTCTGCCTCATCCCGCGATCGGGGTCTTGGGCTGAGCTGAGCTGTTTTCTCTTTTGAAAAGGAGATTGGAGATTCCATTAGGGGACCCTGTCCTGGGTGAAGCCAGAGCAGAAATTCCAGGGTTGAGCCGTGGGGCCCCAGGCTAACTGAGATACCTGTCATGGGGCTGGTTCAGGCTCATTCGTTCAGCAAATGTATTGGAAGCCCCGCCAGGTGCAGGCATGTTTCTAGGCACCGACACTAATCCAGTGCACAGAGCAGACAACAACTGTGCTTTCCAGAGCTTCCTTCTAGTCAGGAGTGAGACACGCGTACTAGACTTCACAGGCAGGTAGAGTCGATGTGATGTCCTCCTGGCCTCCTCTAGGTATGGCTGTGTCTTCCCGTTTGTTGAGGAAGATGGTGGACCTGTGGAGCAGCTGAAAAACTGAGTGGGCTTTGGATCAGAGCAATAAGGGGATTGTGAATTGGAGGTGCTGGCAGGACCCTGCCTCCCACACATCATGGGATTTCTGTAAGGGGGCAGAAGTCTGAGGACTTTGCCTAGAAAAAAGGGAAGGAGACAATGAGAGCTTCACATGTGGATTTGGGGGTGCGCGTGAGAGCACTGGGGAGAACAGTGGATAGAGTCAGCCCCTAAGAAAATCCATACCCATCCCCTTCCCATCCCAGCCCTGCATCCACTCTCCAATCCTGGGACCCAGAACAGGGGGTGTGGGGAGCATCCTTCTCACTAATGCGGTAGAACCTCCAACAGTGGGTGCTTGGCTGGTGCTCCCCGCCCTTGGGAGCTGAGCATCAGTCCAGGGAGAAGCAGCACACAGGACACCTAGTGAATTAGGAGCATGTAGGTGCAGGAGTTAAAGTTTGAGGTGTTATGAGGGCCCCAAGTTGAGTGCAATGAATAAAGCAGACACCCCCTTCCCCTGCCCTCATGGAGTTGACACTCCAGTGGGAAGAAGGCAGCATGGCAGGCTTCCCTGAAGAAGGGGACAGGTGGTCACACCGTTGACCAAGAGCTCTCAGTTACAAAGGCCTCTGCCAAGTCCTCCTCGGTGGCCAGGCGTACGGGCCAGGACTGCCAGATTGAGGGTGGACAAGGAGTAGAATGGACTCTCGATGGGCAGGAGCAGAAGGCACAGGTCCCCACCCTCCACGGGGACCCTCTGAGGGAACAGTGTGGGAGGAAAGGCCAGGCCTCAGACTCTCCCATGTGCCTCTCCCCAGGGCCATGTCCCCCACCCTGGGCATCGGGCTGGGCCAGCACCCTGAGGGTTTTTCTAACCCCCAGAGTTTTCCTGCCCGATGGTGCTGTTGGCCCACCGAGAGCTCAGCTTTCCGGGCTTGGACCTGGAGCATGAGGCCCAGCTTCTCCTGTCAGAGATGGAGTGCCTTGAGCCCACTAAGGCAAAGACAGAGGGTGAGAGGGACTGGGGGTGGGTGACATGGGCATGTGGGGAGGAGGTGGGGCTCAGCCACACAGAGAAGGGCTTTTAGAGGCTGGGCTTAGGCAGAAGCAAAGAGTCGACTGAGATCACTGTCCCCATGGCCTGCAGTCTGGGAAGACTTCCTGGGGGTGGATTCTTGAACGGAGACTTCATTGATGCAGACGGAGTTTCTGTCTCTAGAAGGCACACAAGAGGCAGTCATGGTGGTAATGCATTCTCCTTTTCAATTTACAGAACCAGTTCCAAGGAAGATCAAGAAATGCCTCAAGAGGTAACACCAACTCCAAGGCCGGAGCAGGTTCCAGGCACAGCTCTCGCGGACCTGCAAGAGGCAGAGCCCCGTGCAGCACGGGAGCAACTTGTCTCCGCGCCGGCAAGGCCTTTGGTCCCAGGTCCTGAGCCGCAGCCGGCGTCAGCTGCCACAGCAGAGAGGGCTCCCCGCTTAACTACAGTTTTTAAATTTTTGTATTTATCTTACATTATATTTAAAATTAAACTGTAGTTTTTGCAGTATTTAAATTAAAACATATTTTTAAATCAAATAAAATGTTAATAAAAAAATCTAATTTTTAAAAAAGATTTTATTTATTTTCAGAGAGAGGGGAAGGGAGGGAGAAAGAGAGGGAGAGAAACATCGACGCGAGAGAGAAACATTGATCCGTTGCCTCTCGTATCTCCCCAGCCGGGCACCGGCCTGCAACCTGGGGATGTGCCCTGACCAGAAATCCAACCAGGGACCCTTCGCTTTGTGGTCGATGACCAACTAACTAACTGAGCTACACTGGTCAAGGTCAAAATAAAATTTAATATAAAAATAATAAATTTTATTTAACTACGACTTTTCAAAGTGTACAGTCCAGCAGCATTAAGTACGGTCACAATTTTTCACAACCATCACATCACATTACAACCACTCTCTAGTTCCAGAACATTCTCCTGCGGTTGTGGGAGGTGCTGGCAGCTTTAGTTAGCGGGGGTGGGGGCATCAGCTTCTGGTTTTCTTGCCCCCACCGTGTAGCACACGTGGCAAAATTTGGAGGAAATGTCAGTATTTTAAAAAGTTGACCTTGAATTGTACGAACCTAAACTAATTTAATGGCTACTGGTAATAGGTTAATAAAAAAAATGTTGATAGATGCAAATAAATGATCACTATGCCTCATAAAAAATCAGGCTGGCATTGATTTAGTGTGTGAGCAGGTGTCCACAGCATAATATTAATGTAAAGAGTAGTCACAACTCTGCTGTGAAAGGAGTTAGTCATCCCTGTGTATTGGGATGGTGTGGGGGGGATCATGTTTGTCCCAGATTGTACAAAAGGCAGGGTGAGGGGGGTGCAATGTGACCCCTGCTCCTCAACAAGCTATGTGTCAAAATGTTGTTTTTTTTTTGAGTGACCAGTTATCTAGCAATTTTCCAAGGTCATATTGCCACACCAAATTCCTTAATTAGGTGGTTTCTAGGATTTTGTTGTTGTTGTTATTTGGTGTAGATACTTGCCTGGTAAACATTTACCTATTTATTGCTTTTTACCAGATTTGGTTGCTGTTTAATTACAGTCTTGGGATAAATTCCCAGGTGACTGATGGCTGAATCTAAGATACTCAATAAATTCTCTGTGATTAGCTTGGCATCGCCAAATGGTTTCACCTTTTAAAAACTTGAGCCATGTTTTAATTTTAAGTTTTATTTATATTATGCATTTGTTTGTTTTTAAAGAGAGGGGAAGGGAGGAGAAAGAGAGAGAGAGAAACATCGATGTGGGAAGAACAATTGCTCTGCTGCACACCACGATGGGGGACCAAACCTGCAACCTAGACTTTGCCTTGACTGGAAATCCAGCCTGCGGCCTTTTTGGAACCACGACCAACCAATTGAGCCACTCCACTCAGAACCTTTTTTTTTTAGTGTATCGATGAATTACTTATTCACTGAGCAAATCACTATATTGGTTAGACAAAGGCTCACCTTGTAAAATGGAAAAGTTTGGCTTAAATATTTACTTCTCAAAACTTCAGGGATGGGGAGACGGAAGCTCTGGTTCGATTACCTGTCTTTTGGCGCCCCCTTGTGGGAGATTTGCTCACCAGCCCGTGTCGCCTCTCTGGGGCATCTGCCGGGCAGGAGGCAGGCAGAAGGGATCGGCTGACAGAAAGCTTGAGCTGGGCGAAGCCAGTTCACCTGCCACTCAAAGGCCAAGCACACACATCTCGCCTCTTTTAGAGTAGGGGCATTTCCACATTACAGTCGATTACTTCCTTTTAATGAAGCTGCTCCTACCACTTGTCTGTCACCTCCCACTCATCACCCAAACCACTGAAAATCCTCTGGCTTGGCACACAGGGCCCTTTGCATTTGTCGCCATCCTCCTCTCCAGCCCTGCTTCTCCTAACTGCTCCTCACGAGGCCTGTGCACGCGCTCCCCCAGCAGGCCCCCCCTTTCATACCACCAAGGTTTTGGCCTGCTGTTCCCTGTCTGCAGTGTTGGCCCTCCAGGCTCCTCCTTGCAACGAAATCTTTCCTTCAGGTCCCACCTAAAATGTCACCGCCTGAGGACGTCTTCCTCAGCTCTTCAGGCAGGAGGTGTTCCTTCCTGTGTGCCCAGGGTACCCTGTTCGCGCCACTAAGTTAGTAGTGTTCACAGTGTGGAACTGTCCCCTCCACTCATCCCCGCCCTGTGAACTGGTCATGTGTCTTACTCATGTCGCTGAGAGTCCTGGCACAGGACTTGAGAAACACTTATTAGATGAACAAGTGCTTCGTGACCTTGGAGGGAGGACATCCAAGGAAGGTGCACTGAAGTTGTTTTTCTGGCCCCACCCAAGCCCTGGAGCTGGGAGGATGAACGCTGAGGCAGGGAGAGGGACAACCTCATGACCTTGTGTGGATCTGAGACACTTCAGATCAGGCTCTGAGGGAAGGCGGGTCCCCAAAACTGCTTGAGTTAATGTTAGGAATTGTGTGCCATGTGATGCCATCTCAGGAATGCAATTTAGGCTCACCTGTGTTGATGAGGAGCCTGTGAGGAGTCACAGCACCGGCTGCCATAATTTGAGGCACCAGGGAGGGGCCCTGGGACAAGGTGGGCAGGAAGGAAAAGTCAGAAGACTCCCGGAGGACGGGCCCTCTGCTGGGAGCCGCCTGCAGGAGGTGTTGCTCTCTCCTCCCGGATTCTCCACTGTCCCCAGCTGCTCGGCCCCCACGTCTCCAGAGTTGGCCCCAGTCCCTCTGCCATCAGAGGGGCCCAGTCGCCATGAGGGACACGCCGGTGGAGGAATCCCTCTTCCAAATCATCCACAGCTACCACCAGTACGCGGCCCGGGAGGGGGACGTGGAGACCCTGTCCCTGGAGGAGCTGAAGGCCCTGCTGATGGACAACGTGCCCCGCTTCATGGAGAGCTTGGTGCGTGGGCCGGGGGTCGGGCGGGGACGGAGGAGAGGGCTGGTCGTGGGGTCGAAGTGAGGGTTTGGGTACAGAGAGCCTTCTCCCAGGGGGATTCGAACTGAGGTTGGGGGAGTGCCGAGGGCAGGATCCCCGGTCCGAGGGAGGGTGGGCCCTGGCCAGCTGGATCCCCAGGAACTTCCTGCCTGGCCCCACTCCAGCCCAAACGTCGCTAATCCCCAAAAGTCCATCCTAAACCCAAAGCCGTTTGTTCCTCTGCTTGTTTACTTCCCTGGAGAACAGGTCCTAAACTTCCCCTCCGCCCACAGGCCTTTCAGTCCTTGACCCCGCCCCGACCTGCCCTTCGAACGCAGCCCCTTTTCCTGGGTCGGCACGAGCCTCCGCCTCCCCCTCCGTCTGGGGGGAGAGCTGGGTTAAAGGGAAGCCAGGAGGGAGTAGGTGGGGACGGATCGGGGAACTCTCTTCCCCTCTGTCCCCGTGCTCACAGGCCAGCCTGGGGGCCCAGCTCCCAGCCTAGGCTGCTCAGACACCCTGCTCGGGCCTGGGGATCTTCTCTGCGTCAGGCCCAGTCACGTGATGACTGGGCTCCCCCGGGACTGCAAGGCCAGCCCGAGGGCCTATCCTCTGTTCCATGCCCTGGAGATCCCCAGAGGACTCCAGTGGCCCTGACTGAAGTATTGGGGACCCCTGGAGTAGCTGGTGGTGGGCGGTGGGTGGTGGGCAGAGACGGGGGTGCCAACCTGTCCCCAGGCCCCAGCTGCTCACAGATTCAGCAGCACCTTCCCCCGAGGCCCCCTGAGGGCTGCTCCCTGGGTCCCCTGCCACCAGCCCCATCCTGCTGTTGCTTGCTGTCCCTGCCGGGCGCACCTTCTCCTTTTCTGTCTCTTGCAGCATCTTTACCCCTGACGTCCTTCCTGCTGTCCCACCTACCTCGAATGCTCCTTTCCTCTCCTGTGCCATCCCCAGTCCTTAGCCCTCAGGGCCACCTGTTCTGGGACATCCCAGGCACCTCCAGGGCCCACAGCACTGGCCTTTCCCTCGTTCTGCACTTTCCTTAGGACACAGGCCACTCGTGGTGAACAATTGTTGGGCAGATGTCACACCAGGCAGAAATCTGCCCCCGCTGGTGCTGGCCCTGCAGCGGTGCTGGAGATGCAGATGTGAGGCTGTACAGGGGGCGCTGCCTTGGCCAACTCCTTGTGTGGAACCCAGGCGCCGCCGTGCGTGCAGGGGGCTTGTAGTTCAGCAGGGAAGACAGACTTAAAGAGCCACCAGCAGAGGGCCAGGCGCTCAGCCTTGCTCGGCCGCGGGAGATGGTCGGTCAGCAAGCAGTGCGGGGTCTGCCCCCCCTGCCTGCCCCTGCAGCCCAGGCCCAGGGACCCAGCACCCCTTTGCGTCTTCCGCCCGATTCTGCAGCACATGGTGTCCTGGTCACTGAGTGAGTGAGGAGCTGTTTCCTGCAAGCCCCTGGCAGGCAGGGCCACACACAGTCCCCTGCCCTGTCCCTCACCAGAGGGAGGCGGAGAGCCTGGCCAGCTGCTGGGACGAGTGCCTGGGCGCTGGCTGACCCTGCGCCCACCCCTCAGGGCCGGAAGGAGCCGTACTTCATCGCCGAGCTGTTCCGGGCAGCGGACAGGGACCAGGACAACCAGATCTGCTTTGACGAGTTCCTGTACATCCTGGGCAAGCTACTGAGGGACTACCACCTGCGGTACCACCAGCAGCTCTGCGCCCACTACTGCACCCGGCACAGCCTCTACTAGGCGGGGCCCGGCAGCCTCCCCACGGGGCCTGCCGAGGGCCACGTGACCCAGCTGCGGGCGGCGGCGTGGAGCTTGGCCACGTGCGTTGCGTGTGCCCGATGTGTGTGCACCCGCATGTGCATGTCTGTGGGAAGGACACCTGGGAGTGAAGAGAATAAAGCAACTTCACAGCAGTTTCTGGTGTTGCTCCGTTCATGGTTAGGGTGTCAGCCATGGGTCCATGGGGGGCTGTTCAGGGATCATCTATTTTGGGTGAGAGTCTCCAGGAGCCCTTATCTGAGTGGGGAGACAAAGCCCCAGCTTCCGGGAGCCCCTGTCTGGGGGTGAACAGCCCCTGCTCTCAGCCTTCAGCCTGAGCGGGAGGAGTCTCTTCTGTGGGGGAGCTCACCCTCTGCCTTTGATCGTTCAGTCACTACACAGGTGTGATGGGACAGGACAGGAGGGCAGAGGCGCACTCAACATGGACTCTGGTTTTGAAGGGTTCCTGGCTCTGGATGAGAGCCCCAAGGTTCAGTGCAGAAGGGGAGAGCAGCCTGGGAAGGGGCCAGGCCAGGCTGGGGCGGGAAGATGATGTTAGTAACTGACCTGGGATGGCAGGCGTCAGGGCTTGTCTGGAAGTGCAGATTGTGAGGCGGGTTTTGTTCACGCTGAGTCAGAGACGGGGACAAGGGCAAAGCCAACAATCCAGCCTGCTGGGGGGAAGAGCAATGAGTGCAACCTGGGCGACTGTCAGTCAAGGAAGTCTTCCTGGAGGAAAGGGCTGTGTCTCGTTTTACTAATAAAAAATGATGATAAATGTGGGTGTTACTCAGGGTTGCTTGTGACTCACTGACTGATCCAAGTCCTCCTGTGGTCTCTGGCCCCTGCCCTGTCTCTGAGTCGTCTGTTTCTCTCTCTGTCTCCCTGAGAGCCCAGGAATCTGTTGCGGAATCTCTCTGGGAAGGTCTCCTCTGCCTCAGGCCCCGCTAGGACTCATCTTGGTGGATTTCTTCTCCGAGAATGATCTCAGAACCTGTGTCCTGAACTTGCTGTGGTGGAAGCATTGAGTTTTAAAAGAATGATGGGCGACGAACTTCAGTGCTCCCCCGCACAAGTGACTGGGGTTCCTTTAGGGGAATTGGTTTGGCTCTCTCCCCCGCTGGGTCTATGTGCCACAGGGGGCCGCAGCGCCCTGGGGGCTGAGTGGGGGGACGTTTTTCTCTGATCGGTCAAACTCTGAAGTGAGTTTTGCCCTGCCGCTCCCTTCCACACTTGCCTGCCTGCCAATGCATCCTTCAGGTTCGCCTTGCAGAAAAAGTGCTTTAAGGATACGTGCCCGGTTATACGATCTGCCCATGAAAAAGTTCTTTGCAGCATGTGTTCAAAAACATTTTAGAGACTTTAAAATATATTTTCAAAGAATTGAAGAGAAATCTCATTATAAAGAAGGTGCAATGTGTTTTTTTCTAAAAGTTGATAAAGCTCAAATACACCATTAAATTTCTTAATCGAGTATAAGCTCACAGGAAAGTTGAAAGACTATTATAAAAAATTGTTATCCCTGAATTATTTAAGAATAAGTTGCTAAACTGCTGTCTATAAAACCCTGGTAGTGAGGAAGCAACATTTTCTCCAACGAGATTCAAACAACTACCTAGACAGAGCTCACATTGTGTACCTATTTTATGTTTCTAAAGAATGCTTTGCTTAAACCTTTCATTACAGCTATGTTGTAATTACAACTGACCACAAACATCTTTCAACAACAGGTTCAAATCATCCAGACCTTGCTTTACTTTATTCAATAAAACCACAGCTAAGTAGTTTTTAGATGACAAGGAAGTTAAAAATCACTCAAAGGATATCTTAACTATATTACACAATAATCAACAATTGATCAAGCTTGTCATATCTGCAATAAAATCTCCAATAATGGACTATTAAAAATAAATCAATAAAAATAACAAATGTTATTTTTGATGTCAAATATGCAAATATAAAAATTATACAGCGAGCCCTGGCTGGTGTGGCCCAGTGGACTGAGCGCCAGCCTGCGAACCAAAGGTTTGATTCCCAGTCAGGGCACATGCCTGGGTTGCACGCCAGGTCCCCAGTAGGGGGCATAAGAGATGCAACCACACATTGATGTTTCTCCCCCTCTCTTTCTCCCTCTTTTCCCCTCTGTCTAAAAATAAATAAATAAAATCGTTTTTAAAAATTATACAGTGAAACATGTTACACGTATAAACCATTTAAGTATCAGTCAGAAGAGTGTATGTAACAATTCCATCAGCCAGGAAGTTTTTCATTAAAATATTCCAAAAAGGGCACCACTCTTCTGTTCTGAAATGGAATCACACTACTCAGGTGGGTACATTAAAATAGGTATGGTTTGTGTGTTTAAAAATGGTTTTAATAGGCATCTTTTGCTGAATGCACTGTTTGAGGGAAATATCGATGTCATTGCCTGACGGAGCATTTGTAGCAAACAGCACTAACACTGAAAACAACAAAATAAAATCTGAGTTGAAAGAGCTCTGTCTGAAGTCTTTGGACAACTATCAATGAAGCTAAGACCCACTGTAGCGGCTTCAAAGAGAGAGAATGAGAAGCTCATTGGTATAAAATTAATTCTGTCTTTTCCTCTCAGGGCTTTTGCCAGTTCTTGGCAAGGGAGAAGAGACTGAAGCTGGGAAGAAGGCAGCTGCTAGGAGTCGAAGCAAACAGCAACGCTTGAAGTAAGAAGAACTGGGAGAAGAAGGGGGAGGAGGAGGAGAGGAAGTGGAGAAGGAGGAAGAAAAGGAGATGAAGAGAAGAAGGAGGAAGAGAAGGACAAAGCCCAGTGGTAGTTCTTATGGGGGAGTATTAATCTATTCAGTGAACATACAACAGTTTGTATATCACTCCTGTTGATGGACATTTGGGCTTCATCCAGTTTTTCTCTAGTACAAATGACATTGCAATGAACGTTCTTTTAGGACCCTTTTGGGCTATATGCATTGGGAAGTAAATAGGAGTACTACTGCCAGGTAACAGGGTAGGTGAATTTTTAACTTTATGGAAACTGCCCACTGTGAGGAAAGTGGTTGTGCTAAAGTACAGTCCAATCAACATCACACTGTAGGCCCTGGCCTGCTAGCTCAGTTGGTTACAGTGACGTCCTCATCAACCAATGAATGCATAAGTAAGTGGCCCAACGAATTGCTGTTTCTCTCTGTCTCTCCCTTCCTCTCTCTAAAATTAAGGAAAACGAAACACCATGCTGTGGTCTCACACACATCAGGCGTGGAAGACAGAGAAAGAACGACTTTAAAAATCCATTTTCTAGGGTTTTTATCTTTAGCTTCTTCCAAGTTCTTAATGGCATCTATGAAGGTGGTTGTGGTCACACCAAATGTCCCCACGAGCCTATTCAGGTCTGGCAGCAGAGCCAGAGTTCTCAGGGCAGCCCACCTGTGTCTCCGACTCAAGGCCTCAGGCAAAAAGAAATGCCTGTGAAATGAAGAGGGTCAGGGGATCAACCCCACCGCGGGCACAACTATGCCACCCTTCAGCTCTGTGCCCTTGAAAGCGGCTTCTTGCGCTCGCCTTCCATGGCTCCATAACCCTGGCCTGGGGCTTACTGGGCCTCTTAGCCGGTCATGGTCACAGGCCTCTGTCAATGGCTTTAGAGCAGCCCAGGCAGGGGCCGAAGGAGCCCGTTTTGGCCAGAGGATACCAGAGACCCCCTTTTGCCGACAGCACACCAGAGAAGCCCTGAGAGAAAAGGGCTTGTGCAGGAAGAGTACGGGGAGGGAGGGCAGAGACACTGGTTCCTACTATTCCTGGGGGCCTCCGAGACACAGGTGGCTGGTCAGGGGGCAAGAGCACTGACCGCCCAGCGCGGGGGAAACGGTCCCAAAGGCGCGGCTCCGCAGCCCCGGAGGGGCAGGGTCCACCCTGCTGGGCGTTGGGGGGCATTGGGGGGGGGGTCCGGGGCGGTGGGGCCGCTCCCCTGGGATTCAGACGCAATAGCGATGGCAGAGCGGAGGAGTCTTTGGGGACAACTCTTGCACCCTGGCGCTGCGTCCGGGAACTGGACACCCACGTTTGATGCGGGATTCCGAAGCCAAACTGTGGGGCCTCCGGGACCCCGGCTGGTTGGGGGTGGGGGTAGCGGGCGAGTCACAAAACCACAAGCCAGGGCGTCTTGGAGCCGCGGTACCCTGGCCCGACCGGTCTTTTTCAGTTGCAAGAGCTGACGGCCAGAGTAGGCGCCTTAGTGCGTAGCGTTTTCCTTTGTGTGGTTGGGCACAGGAGTTGGCCCTGTTCCCATGCGGTAGTGGTTCTCGCGTCTGCCTCACACGCCAAAAGTCCCCAGTTTGAAACCTGGTGGAAACAATCCGTTATTTTTGGATGCCAAGCTGCATCTTTCCATTCCCCAAAACCAAGGGGTGGAGTTCAGTTACTACCTGAAGCCTACTCACCGCTACAAACCAGGCCTCCTTTGTTGCCTCTGAGTCACGTTGAGCACTTACCTTTAGATCCAGAATTCCCCTCGCCTTCTCGTCTATCGCCCAAGTCTCCTCTACAGGCCGAAATCACACACGAAATCATGCTTGCTCCCTCCAGGTAGACTGGACAACTTGGAATTCATGGGCCATTGGGAACCACACGTTGCAAGGTTGTCTCAGCAGTGGGAATAATCCGCCCAAGGCGCACCTACCTAAAATTAAAAAACAAAAAATCATGAAAGCGAGCTCCAAAGGGATCAAACTGTTGACAAGTCACTTAACTGGACCCCATGACAAAATTCAAGAAGTTGTGTAAAGATACCAAAATTGCCAGTACTCAAGAAGGTACAGTTTGACAATGTCTGCCATCCAATGAAAGAATGCCAGCCATGCGAAGAGGCAGGAAAACAGGACCCAAAATGAGGAGAATAATCAATCCATCAAAACGGACCCAGAAGTGACAGGATGTTAAAGTTAGCAGAGAGGACTTTAAAACAGTATTGTGAACGAGCAGACAGGGGCCGTCCACCTGGCGCCTTGGCGAATGACCCAATGATCAATGCTGGAAGAAACAGGTTTTTATTTACAATATTGCCCACGAGAACCGGCACTTCCCTTGTTCCCCAAAAGGCTATAAGCCAAATACCAAGCCCAAGGGTTCCTCTTTTCCTTGCCTTAAGCCAGCTTCTCTCTGGAAGGCACCAAAGTCATCATCCTCACACAGTAACTCTCTACTTCAGGATCTGGGGTAGTTGTCATCAGCCTCCGTGTTATAGTCCGGGAAATCATGCGTCATGTACACGGGATCATGGCGAAGTCCAGGAAAGGCATAAGTCCCATGCACCCAGATAGAGTCTGGGTTTGCACGGCAGCAGGTCAGCACCTTGCAAGGCAGTCCTTGGTGGCTTTGGAGTCTGTTAGAGTGGCAACGATCAAAGCAGCACGCCTGCTTTCTTACTAGCCCGTGGCAGACCAGTTGCCACAGCCTGCGTGGCTCTTCTCTCAATGCTGGCAGCTTGCCAGAATCTACCTTCACTACCCGCTGCATGGCGGCTCTTCCTCCTCACTCTTCTTGCCCTGGCTGCTCGCACTTAGTTTTACATCCTGACCCGAGACTTCCTACATGACCTCATGGCCCACTGCTCCCACAGTGAGCTACATTTGCCTGTTCTCTGTGTAGCTTACAGAGATTCTCTCAGCTGCCACCCCAGGTCAGGACAAGAGTGACTCAATGATCCAGGGGGAACTGCCTCCCCCGGGTACATCAGGAGTCAGGATACACTCTGAAAGTCAAGCCCACCTTGCCCCTAGGCAGTAGCACAGCCATTAAAGTAGCTACCAAGTTGCCATTGCAGTGTAAAGTATCTTGATCCTATAATCCACTCTTCCCATCTCCCAACCAAGGGTTGTGGAGGCTTTGCGGGCCCCTCAGTCTACAACCCACTTCAGTAGTGCTGTGTTGCATGTGTCCAAAGAGTTAAGCAGAAATGTGGAGCACATATTAAGGGCAAGAGTCGAACTTTAGAGATGGAAATGATGGTACTGTCTCAGATAATAAATTCACCAGATGGGATTAACAGCAGATTAGAAATTGCAGGGGGTGGAG
>PVJD01016375.1:0-21251 GCA_004026545.1 Mormoops blainvillei
AGTTTTTCCATTCCTTTCCAAGTCAACGAGATGTTCCTTTGTTCCTGATTTTTCTCAGGCAGGCTTTTTCTTTTTAAATGAAATTTCCGTCACCCTACCGCTCTCTTCCTGCTTGCTTTTCTAGAGGAGATGTGACCTTCGCTCATATATTAACCCCCCTGAGACCCTTACCTCGTGCTTGTCAGGAGCGATGAAGTTCAGTTGGCAGTTTGAGTCATACAGGATGGAGAAAGCGAGTTCGAGCACCTCCTACGAGAAATCAGAACAGACGCCCCGTTCAGGGAAGCTGGCACCCTGGCTTTGCAGTTACGAACAGCTGGGGACTGAACATGGAGGAGGCTCACGGAGCGTCCAGAGGAGGAGGAGGCCAACACGTTGTCCAAGGCCACGCAGCCCAAAGTTGTGCCTTGCTCTTCTTCCGCGTCCCCCTTCTGGGGAGACCGGGACACGCTGTCAATCCCTTCCCAATCAGCAGCACCCAGGGCCACTCTTTGATCACCCCGGACACACCAATGTTCATAGGAATATACATTTCCTAACACCGGGTAGGTGAAGAGATTTTGGGGGAGCCCATTATCTTTAGGTGACACGTCCGCCCCTTGATCTCTGAATGACTGTAGAGCAAAGGCTACACAAACCCTAGACCTTACCCTACAGCAGCTCAGGCAGAAACACAGGCCCGGTGTCAGAACACCTGGGCTCATGCATCAGTGAGCGTCTACCGAGTGCAGACAGAATGAGCCACACGAAGGACCGAGGACTAAGTGACACTATCATTTCATTGCAGTTGAATGACCTTGGTTGAGACACTCACTGTCGCGTCTAATAGGTGTGTTAAAATGCACTTCTCAAAGTGTCTGCCCTGTGCAGTGTTGGGCACGAAGATTATCCCACTGGTCCGAGCAGTCGGCGGGATACATCCTTTAGGAGACAAGAATGACCGCACATCTCAACACCCCAGTGCCTCCTAATCTGGAGGGGAAAGGTCAAATGTATCCCGAATGGTGTGCTGCTTTGTTATGACCCACGTGCTGGCCTGCTTCCTTCTCTGTGTCTTTATCAGGCGCCGCTCACGACCCCCACTTCCTGCCCCACTGTGATCTGGGAGCTGCACCCTCAGTTAAGCGCCCATGAGGCACTGCTAGGGGACAGCTCTCTCCCCATCATCCTCTGCCTTTGCAGCTGTCAGAGGACTGGCCCTGGGCCAGTGTCACAGCAAGAATGCTGCAGAAAGAGGATGGAAGGCAGAGAGAGGTCGATACCGCCAGGATTCAGGATTTCAGGTGGGTTAGAGAACCCTCCCAGAGGGAACTCAAAAGGCTCGGTGTCAGCTGGCTACCTCTGCTGACACCGTCAAGTCAACCATCAGGCTGTGTGGCTCTTGGCAGGGGGCCGTCAGTGTCTGGCTCACCTCCAGCTGTCCCCTCATTAAGGGAGCAGCGCTCGAGCCCATGCCTACCAGCGTCTCACAAGCCTACGGCGAGTCACAGGATGGCAGCTGTCCTGCAAAACTACCCTTCTCTTCATTTTTCTTCTTTCCTTCCTTAGGCCTCCATTCAGGTCTGCCCAGTGAAGAGCGATAATATTAGAAAGGACCTCGCCAAAACAAAGAAAAACGATTTTTCCATTCAGTTTGACACATCTCTCAGGTGTTTTAGTTTATAATAAAAATGGTCATGGGTCCTGCTAGTGGCACCAAAAATGGGTGTCACCCTCTTAAAAAAGGTCAGTAAGGCAACCTATGTCAAGAACAAGGGATCCCACTCCTGGGGTTATTCCTAGAAAATTAAAAAGCAAGCAAAGAGCATAATATGTCATACTGAATA
Source organism: Mormoops blainvillei (assembly GCA_004026545.1). Classification (NCBI taxonomy): domain Eukaryota; kingdom Metazoa; phylum Chordata; class Mammalia; order Chiroptera; family Mormoopidae; genus Mormoops; species Mormoops blainvillei. The sequence continues at coordinate 1,827 of PVJD01016375.1, forward strand.
CATGTTTTCCCTTCCTTGGGTAAACCATTAAAGAAATGACAAATTAGTAACTCCGAGAAACATATTCAGCCAGATAATTATGAAGATCTGATCTTAAGTGAAAAAAAAAAAAAACAAAAAGGAGAAGAAGTGAATATTCTTTACATTTGATTGCAATTGTGAACAATGTCTACCTGTGGACAGAGACTGGGAGTGAAGTGTGAAATGAAAATAATTGTATTAAGGTTCTGGAATCATAGGTAATTATTTTCTTCTTTCAAAAAAGTTAAAGCATTTTTTTTTTTCAATAAAATGCTCAGCTCAAATCTCACAGATTCCTGCAAGTTGTTTTTAGTGTAGGAACATTATATCAACGATGACTTCCTCGCTGTTCTTAGTATCATTCTTTAGGGAAACTCCGACTCACTCCTGAGAGACTGGAGAGACAGGGGAGGTCAGGGTTTTGCTGTAGAACGACCAGCCAGCACACTACCTATAGCAGCACCCGGTGACCCTTGGAGGTCAGTGGGAACAGGTGAAGGTCACGACCTCATTTCCAGGCTGACACCTGAGAACAACTGCTTTGTGATGCTAACAACACCGGGAGAACACTGCCGGAGCCCAGACTCAGCCCCTTGGTGCCGAAGTCACTGGAGACCAGAGTGTCGGTGTGGCTGTCCTTGCGACCCGTGGTCTTCGGCAGGGGCACGGACAAGGAAAAGGAGGGGCCTGCAAGCTTGGGGCTTTGCCCTTCTGAGGCACATACCAGAGTGGACGTGAAGGAGGAGCGCTGCCCTGACCTAGATTCCTGATGAACGCGGGCAGGAAGTGGGAAATCCGCGAGCATGTCAGTCCGTACTTTAATTTCATCAGAGCGGCCTAGGAGGGGCGGGAGGAATTAATCCTCTGAGCCGCACGCCTGTTTGAAAGGCTGCTATCGCGTATAATGAGTTTTATTGATGTCTCTGGCCTGCTGTCACTGAGTCGTGGGTGGGGGTCAGCCCGTCAGCACTTGGGGCGGGGGGCGGCAGAGCTGGGCGGCAACACCTCCCAGGCGAGCGCTGCAGAAGCTGCCTCCTGTGCAGACTGGGAGGGAGAGGCGCCAGGCGGCGGGGCAGTCAGCTGTCGTGGATTTGGGGCAGTGTCACCCTCAGGGGCTTCTTGTCACACACAATGCTCGATTAGACATCTGAGGTCCTGGGGCTTTGCTACTTGCACCTAAGGTCTTTTATTCCCTGTGGATTTAATTCAGTGAAAAATTACGTCCGGGAGCAAGTTATTTCCATCTTCTGTTCCCCTAAGTCACAAGTCCCACCTCGCTGCACAGAGGAAGGCCCGGGATGGGTGAGTTCCAGGGGCAGAGGAGGCAGAGGACCGGAAGACTCCCCCTGGCCCAGGACTTCTGACCTCATACTCTACCCTCTGGCCCTGGGACCAGGGACGAGGCGCACTGGGCAGGAGGATGCTCGGAGGAATTCTGCGCATAGAGGCGCCCTGACTGTGGGACTGTCATCTTTCAGGGGCCAAGTGATGGACTGAATGAACACAGGACTAGGGTTTTATGCAACATAGTTTCAGTATACAGCATTAGCTGCCATTCCTTACATTGTTTGGGGGTGACTGGCCTCGTTTGGCGATTTTGGTCGGCAATCACTTTAATTATGTTGGTTCTCCTCCCGCTTTCCAGGTCCTTTCGAGGGCAAAGCATTTTGATTAAAGACACGGGACAGTGTGTGTGTGTGTGCGCATGTGCCATGTGGCCTTCGAAATAGTAGTAGATCCCACCCATAGCCCCCAAATTGGTGGGATAAGCTCCAGGAATGGCCATTTTCAAAAACTTGGCAATGAATCAACTTTATAAATCACAACATTTGACTTTAGAATCCTCAGTCCTTCAACATCCCATTCCTCCAACGGAATTTCCACTCATCCATGCCAGTTCAAGTCTCACTGAGTCATTTTCCACTCTCGGTGTGAAGAAGCCAAGTGCTGTTTTTGTTCAGAGAAATTTGTCTATGGCACTGAGCTCTGCTGACCATGTTAGACTCTAAGCTGCAGGAGGACGGGCCACGTCTATCCCATTCATACTCCAGGCCCAGGGGTTATTGCCTCCCGGGGGCACTGGTACTTACTGAGTGGATGACTGAACAAATGACCCTGCCTCAAGGAACTGGGTCAGGTTTGTTTTGGGGTTTTTTTTTTCCTTTTTCTATTTTCAGAGCCTTAGACAGAGTTCAGGCTATCAGATGTTGAATGAGTGAGAAGTCGTGTCAGTTGCCAATATTTTGCTATTTACAGAGCATCTCCCATATGGACACCAGTGTCTCAGTTCGCCTTGCTCGCATTTCCGCTAACTGGGAGGCCTGTGGTGCACAGCGTCAGAACCTCCCGTACAGCTGGGAAGCCTGTCCGAAGAGCCAGCGGCACAGCTGGGTGGCTGCCCACTACTGTGCACTGATACACTGCCTAGGGCCACTTTTTGGTCAGCTCTCCTTTCAGGCTGCAAGTCTCTCCTTTCCTACCCAGAAATCCTAGAGGTGGAGAGGAGAGGCCTCTGGAACACTGAGAGAAGGGGTGTGGCTGTGTGGGATTGAGGAAGTAAATTCTTAGGACTATGGGTTTCCTTTCTCCCTTTTGATGTTTAGCCTAATGAACCAGGTATATGAACACTATTAGCAATACAAGACAAACCATTTTCATGTGTATGCAAATGAGAGCTGGGCTGGTAGAGCTACTGCCTCTCTTAGCCCTTAAAGCAGGGTCATGTGGGGCCAGTGAATCCCAGGAAGTAGCCTCCACTGGCAATCTTACCTACGCATTTATAGCAGTGCACCCCATCCGTTCATACGCCCTCCACCATCCTTCCATCCATCACCCACCCATCCATACATCGCCCACTCCATTTTCTATGAGTGCCATGACAATAAAAAGAAGGTTGGAAAATGTCATCTACTTGTTTGTTTTGTTGATCCCTTCTAAGGGCAGAGGAGTCTGATACGAGAAGGCCAAATCTATTCACATATATCGTATGCTCGCTCCTGTTTTGATACTGGTAACTGTCTTCTCTCATTTTTTGTTTAGTCAGGCTAGAAGTTTATCAGTTTCATTCATCTTTTCCATGAACTAAGTTTCAGTTTTGTTAATTTTCTCTACTGTTTTTCTTTTTCTCAGTTTCAGTGATTTGTACTTTAATAATCTATTACTTTTTTTTTTCTGCATGCTTTTAGCTTAAATTGCTGTGCTCTCTCTAGTTTCCTAAGATAAAAACTTTATTGACTTTAGATGTTTCTTGTTTTTTAATATATAAATTTAATGCTACAAATTTCCCTCTAAGCACTGCTTTTGCTTCATCCCACACATTTTGATAAGTTTTCATTTTAATTAGTTGATAGCATTTTGTAATTTCTTTCGAGATTTCTTTTTCAACTAAGAATTATTTAGAAGTATGTTCTTAAACTTCTAAATATTCGAAAGGATTTTATAGCTATTTTTCTGTTACTGATTTCTTACTTAATTTGAGTATGGTCTGAGGAACTACTTTGTATGATTATTATTCTTTTAAATGTGTTAAGATGCATGTTATGGCCCAGAATAGGGTCGATACTGTTGCACATTCCCTGTGAGCTTAAGAAGAACATGTCTTCTCTGATGTTGGGAGGATTTTCCATTGTTAATTAGACCAAGTTGACTGATGCTGTTGTGCAGGTCATCAATATCCTATTGATTTTCTGCTCATTTGATTTGTCAATTACTGACAGAGGGGTGTTGAAGTCTCTAGTATAATAATGGATTTGTGAATCTTTCCTTTTATTTCTATTAGTTTTGAGTCACATATTTTGATATTATTGTCTATTCTATTTTTTAACCTCTCTTAGTCTTTATATTTAAAGAGTTGTTTTTTTTTTGGTAGAAAACATAGAATTGGGTCTTTTTTTAAAGTTACTCTGACGATCTCGGTCCGTTGGGTATCCCAACTTCTTTTCCTGTCCCTTGTGACTTTGCTGTCATTCATTTCACTATCCATATGCTATAACCATGTAACACATTGTTACTTTGAACAAAGTTATCTGTTAGATGGATTGATAACAAAAATAAGTATTTTTTATTTTACCTTCACTTATTTCTTCCCTGATGCACTTCTGTTCTTCATGCCTATCCAAGTTTCTGACATATATAATTTTGTTGACAATGGATTCCCTCAGTTTTTGTTTATGTGAAAAGTCTTTAGTTCTCTTTCACTTTCAAAGGATAATTTCACTAGATATAGAATTCTAGGTTGGTGGGGCTTTTTCCCCCAGCACTAAATATTTCACTCTGCTTTCCTTCTGCTTACATGATATCTGATGAGAAACCGATTTTAATTTTTATCTTTGTTCTTCCATAGGTAAGGTGTTTCTCCCATCTGCATTCTTCCAAGATTTTCTTTTTACTTTAATCTTCTGCAGTTGAAATATGATATGCCTAGGTGGTTTTTTGTTTGTTTGTTTGTTTGTTTGTTTTAGGGGAGTATTTATTCTGTTTGGTGTTCTCTAAGCTTCCTGAATCTATGGTTTGATGTCTGTCATTAATTTTGGAAACTTCCCGTTCATTATTGCTTCAATATTTCTTCTGCTCCATTCTCCTTTTTCTTGTATTCCAATTATACATAGGTTATACCTTTTGCAACTGTCCCTCAGTTCTTTGATGCTCTATTTTTTCTTCATTTTTTCCCTCTTTTATTTCAGTTTAGGAAGTGCTTATTGACTCATCTTCAAGCTCACTAACCCTTTCCTCAGCCATATCAGGCCTACCGATGAGCCAATTAAAAGCGTCCTTCTTCACTGTAAGGATGTAAGTGACAACTCCCAAGCTCTATACATGTTGGGGCTGAAACTGGGAGTCCCTCCACACCTGTTTTGTATAATTATCTCTATCCCTACTCGAAGAGCTGGAATCCTTTGCTGTCCAACTACACACCTTCTCTGGGTAGTAGGCTCTGCTTGCTGCCAATTCCCCCGCATCATTTCCCGTTCAGCTCCAAGTGTTACATAACCACAGGGACCTCAGCTGGAGTCGAGCAGCGCCTGTGCTCCCCAGGACTGTGCTCTACAGATGAGGGGGTGTTGAGGGCAGGCAGCCCCACAGGTGGCAAATCCAAAAGGCTGCAGAGTTGCCGCCACGGCACAGAGTGTCCCTCTGAAGTCTGATGAGCTGGAGGACCCTCATGTCCCACACCATGGAGTAAAGAGACATGCTGGGTCGCAAGGGACCCGCAGACTCCCGGGCATGCCCACAGATCATCACGCTTGTCAGTTAAGGGCATTACATGATAGGGCTGTGACAGGCCTGATAAAGAAGGAATTCACATGGACTTGATGTGAGTTATGCTTACGTAACTCAGGAAGCAGAGGTCCTGCTATCGGCCTCCTTGCCTGGGACCACTCCCCTTTGCCTTCCTGGACAGCACTTTCCCAGCACTTCGGTTTCTCCGTAACCGTGGACAGGCTCATCCCGCACAGACCCGGATTCCCCGTTGTCTTACAATGTCAGAGGTTAAGAGCAGGGATTATTCACTTTAACCTTGACTGATAAGGAAAATGTGTATAATGTTTATATTCCTCTTAGATACTAACACTAAACAATAAAAAAGCAACCTATTGATTGATGTGATATTTTTGGTACCAAGGCAGATGCAGAGCGACCTGGGTAATTTTATTCACGGGCGGGTATTATATATCACAAGATGCCAAGGGGTATAAAGAGAGAGCTGGCTCCCTGCTGGCTCCTCCACGGGCAAACACCTCCAAACTGGGGGCCTGTCTTTCCGGAGGATGCCCCTGGCATGCCCTCTGGAGTGGACATGGGCTCTCACAGTGAACAGCCAGTTGGTCAGCTAGGAGGGGAAGGTGGAAACCCCTGCAATGTGAAGGGGGCTTAGCAATATAGCTTTGGGGAAATTTTCTCGTTTAAGCTGGGTCTGAGCTATTTCACAGTCCTTTCCACGAAGGACTTTCTGAGTCATTTGGTCTCTGCCTTTCCCAGGTTTCACGGAGACCCCACGGAGGCTGCTGAGAAGACTACAGCAGCGGGAGAAAATGGAACAGATTGGGGTGGGAGTTGGGGAAGGGATAATATAAATATAAATGGGAGGTTAGGAGTGGCCCGGAGAGTGGGTGGGGCTGAGTGGGGAAGGCTGGAGAGAAGACTGGGTGATACCGGCAAGAGGACAATTCCTAGGCCTGGAACTAGAGAGGGGGTCAGAGGATGGAAGAGGTGGTAGGGATTAGACACCTGATCCATGGTAGGAAACATAAAGCCACGAGATGCTAAAGGGATCGGGAAAGGAAAGAAGTGTACAACCACAGACACACACACACACACACACACTGCTTCTAAAGCAGGAAGGCTGGGCCCGCTGCTGCCAGTGTTATTCTGACAGAACTATGTATTTGCAATAATTTGGAAGCCATACCTTGTTTTGTTTAAGGGCACCTTTCTCTTTCATGTGAGGGCAGTCCTTTCCTGTCACCACCGCTTTGATGTCTGCCACCGGCACTGCAATTCATAAAGGAAAACGAAAGTGACTTCACCACGTAAAAGCTTAGGTGTCGACAAAGAAGAAGGACTGAGCGTCACGCCTGCTCGCAAGCTGCCACTCCCGGGAGCCGCCGCAAAAAGGGAAAAGAGTTAAAATGAGGGAGAGAAGTCAGGTGGAGTCCCGGGACTTAGAAACTGAAATACATTCTTACATTCCTGCAAAAGGCAACCCCGGGGAGAAAAATCTATGTTGATAAGCAGAATCTGGTTCACTGAAACAAATAACTTAAAAAAATCCCAACACAGTCTTGTGGAAAGTGATGGTATTAGAAGAAACAGCAATGATGACAACAGTGGTACCACTACTGATGTTCTGGAAGACATTGTGTGCCAGAAACAATGCCAAGGGCTTCCCGTGCATCAGTAGCTCTTGCTGAAGTATCTGTATCTATTTAGTTTCTCAGTTTTGGATAATGAGGAAAAGCAGCCTTACTGCAGAAAATGTATTTGAACCTAAATGGCCCTGAACTCTGTCATCCTCCCTCCCCACCATGTCGTTATTTCCCACAACAAGTCTGTTAGGCAGGTTTCATCATCCCTACTTTACAGGCGATGAAACTAAACTCCAGTAAAGGGAACATTCTTGTCTGATACAGAAACGGTAGCAGGTATTTATCGTGTGGTTAGATGAAAAGATGTTATCTCACATCTTACTCAGGACTTGGAAGGCCATAAAAGAGGTGGAAAGGTTTGTGCATTTAAAACTTTCTGTTAAAATAATCTGAGAGAGAGAGAGAGAGAGCGCGCATGCAAGCGCGCGCAGCTGGATGGCTTGGAAGCTTAAAAAAAAAATTCAAAGCCACATGTCCCTCTCTGGTTCCTAACCTTTTGTCCCATAACAGACTATGAGGTCTCACTTAGGGTCTGTGGAAGCTTTGAGTAACAAATTCTTAAGTAATCAATCAGTAATGTCCTTAGTAACTATTCCCTTAATGGTGAAGATGGTGAGCAATCTCATAACTGACATTCACACACTTTTACTGGGGAACTGGCTTGTAGGGGAGATACTTAGATGAGGATAAAATTATAAAATATATTGACTATCAAAATAATACAACAGGGAGGCCCTAACCAGGAAAGCTAACATCTTCCAGGTACCCTAAAATTGCTAAGAACCTTGTGCAAATCTGTTGACATCCCTGGAGCTCTGTCTAACCCTAGGGAAGAGCTGGGCCACAATGATCCCTCCTGGGAATCTCTGCACACACACCAGCTGTCTGTCCCAAGGTGCATGGCAGTCCTGGGTCTAGACCCCTTTGGTTGGCACTGCTTGTACTCTCTAATACCTGGCTTTCCTTTCTTTCTGGGCATATGGGAGATTACCCTTCCTGGCAACCTCTGGGGCCACGGAATTAGTTCTGGTCAGTGACATGTGAGAGGAAATGGCAAGTCTCTCACTGGCTGAGGCAGTGCAGAGCCCATGCCCACCCATCACTCTTCCCCAGTTGCAGAAACTGAACAGGTCCCATGTTCCATCCAAATGGCACAGCTACGGAATGACCAGGCAGCCTGGGTCCCCGAGTGACTGTGTGGAGCATTCCTTTGACAACTCTTGTGGGTTATATGAGGAGCAAGAAATAAACTCTTGCTGTCCTAAGCCACTAAGATTTGGGGGTTGTTTGTTCCTGCTACAGAATGTATTGACGCAGTCTATCCTGCGGGGCAGACCTCTTACCTAGGACCCCTTTCCTGCCTCTGCCTCACTCCCTTGAATTGGCATCTCCTTGTCGTTGGTCCCTGTGACTCCTGAACCTACTGTTGACCACAACTGCGAGTTCAGTTTTCCTCAGATCCATTTTCAGAACCAATGATCAGCTCCGTTCCCCTCAGTGGCCCATCTGGCTGCCTAATTATGACCCTAGAAGAGGGTCATTTAGGCACTTTGGGAAATCGGGTTTACTTTTCAGTGGAAAATCCGCCACTGAGGTGAATCTGATGTATTAACAGAACAGTTCAGAACCACCCCGCCCCAAGCTTCAGACGGAGCCTGAGTCATAAGCACCTCAGAAGTAGCAAGTCTTTGTTGTATAATCTGTAACAGGGTCAATGAGCTAGAGAGAGTGTTTACACTCTATAAATAGCAAGCGACCCCTCGGCTTTGAAAACCCATCGTATGTGACGGGACAAGATTACCACAAAGTCTACCATGGGGGCAGCCCGCAGACTCCAATGAGGCGGCTCCGGGGGAGAAGACGCACTTTTCCACCCCATTTGTGGCAGTACATATTTAATATTTTTATATACATCGTCCCCTGTCGAAGAGACAAGCTGCTCTATTACTCACAGGATTTCGGTTAAAAGGAAAACACAAAATTCTAAAAATATACCATGGCTTTTAAAGGTTGTTCTTTGCATAGTTTGCCTCTAGATGCATTGGAAGAGTAGGCGTCCGAGGGCTGAAATGCCACCCTCTTTATTCCCATGAGCAGAATCAGACTCATGTCCCTTGAATCTGCACTCCAGGGAGGCAGCAGAGGGCTCTTGATTCAATCGATGCCAGGCGAGAATTTCGGTGAGGTCTTTTTTTGGGGCGGGGGTAGCATACAGAAACAGGGCCCAGAGATATGAGGACAGGATGGTCATTACCCTAACCCTCAACTCTAAATCCTTAGGGCATGGCTTCGTTTCTCTCTCTGCTTTCTTCGCTTGGAGCTGGATTGAGATGATCTAATTCTATACCCCCACTGCACAGATGGGAAGACTGAGACCTAAAGAGAGGAAATGAATTATTCGAAGTCATACAGAAGGACAGAGCTGGGACTACTGTTCTCTGTTCCACTCCATGCTCCCTTAATAGGTCATGGTTTCTCCTTATGTTTGGAGGGTGTCAGTGCCCCACTCACGCTGACAGGAGCCCAGGTGTGGTTATCACTTGAGATATGCTCAGGAAACTCTTTGATTGCTGATACCTGTAGCAGGAACTTCAATCTTGGCTTAAAACAAAACTACCATTGGAAAAGTAAATATGGCCACCACGATAAAAGTAGTTTTTGTTTTTGTCACTGGGAGCTAAGCTGAGGCAGAAATCACTGTGGGAAGTGGCTGGGAAGCTGGGAGCACCCCCTGTGCACACAGCTCGCAGGGGTGCAGGTATGGAGGAGGTGGCGCAGTGCCGTGGAGAGTCTGCTCTCTCTGGCGGCGGCATGGAGTGGTGGGAAGGGTTGTGCCTTTGGAATCACAGAGCCTGGGTTTGAAACCTAGACCCCCCCCCCCCGCGGCCCCCACTGGCTATACTACTTTGAGCTAATGCTCTGGGAGCCGAAGCTTCCTGGCCTGCAATGTGGAATCATGACGTCATCTGTCTCAGAGCCTCGCTCCAAGAACTAGCGCCTGATATTGGGGCCGAGGTCATCACTGGCTTTGATCCAGGCCATGTGGGGTCGTGCGGGAGTGGGCGAACAGCTGGTCCACAAAGTAGGATGGTTGCATTCGGGTCTTTGTTCTACCACCCACTAGCCATGTAGCAAGTCATTTAATTTTTCTGTAGCTCAGTCCTCGTATCTGTAAACCAAGGACAATGGTATCTACCACTTCAGGTTGCCAAGAGGGTAATTAATGGAAAGTTCTCAGCATGGCACCTGGCACATTGTAAGCAGGCAATACATGTTATTTGGAATTGTTCTCATTCTCAATAACCAAGGCGAATGCTCCCCACTGACTGGGGACCCGAATTATTCACCACGCATCGGCGGCCCGGACCGCCTGCTTTGCTTTGCTGTCTCGCTGCGCCTCTCATCCTCTGCAACAGGCTCAGTGCCCTGCGTGAGGGGTGAGCCTTCTTCTCCGGCATCTTTGATGTGGACGTGCGCGGCGCCGGCCTGCATTCTCTCAAGGGGAGGCGCTGGGGGCCCGGGGCTGGAAAGCACTAGAATCTAGCGTTCACTGGGGCTGAGGAGGCCTGTCAGCCTGGTAGGAGGGCTGTGGTGTGAGGGGGTGGAAGGAGAGATGGATTTGTAAGGCCCTGATTTCCTGTCAAACAGAACAAATGGGAGAAGAGTGATTCTCCAACCCTCGGGACGGAGGCCGCTGAAAGGAGCCTCGCCATCTTCACTCGCACCCTTCCGCAGGAAGGGGATTCAATTACACCGATTCGTAGATATCTCAATACCCAGCACTGATTAGCTGAAGGGGCGGAAGGCAATTCTCCCTTGGTCTCAAGAGACGGCAATCATAGCGGGCAAGAGCAATGGCACTTGACATTAATTAAAGACGCGACTCATTTTTCTGGTGGAATGAAGTTTCTGACTTTCAAGGGCTCCCAGAGAATGGGCTATTGGCTCCAGGCAGAGCACGCAATTGGAACCGCATGCGAACCAGGTAGCAGGCCCGAGGCAGCAAACTTAGTGGCCTGGGCCGGGGCCCTGCTCAGCCCAGGCGCGTAATAGCTTCGTTTGCCTTCATTACAGGAAGGCATCCCCCGTCTGGGATGCACGGGAACACAGATGTAATGTTGCACACGCACACGTGCACACGCCTGCACAGGTATGGGTTCTTGGTTTCAATGGCTGTGGGTAAACTGTTGCGATGCAGCTCTTCTAAACTCCAAACGACTGGGTTTAAGGCAGCGGGGAAAGGGGTGGACGAGAATTTTGAAACCCAGGCAGAGGAGGTGGCTGCAGCTCCTTCCCAGAACTGGCGCCACTCGGAGGCCCCCACCAGAACCCGTTTGCAGAGCTGCAGCTCGGCCATGCTCTGCCACTGCCCTGGCAAGCCAGCTCGCCCTGGCGGTCGCCTTCCTGGCTCCGAGCCAGTGACTTCCACCCTGCGCTTTCGTGGGTAAGGGCCTTGGTAGAGCTGGGGTGGGGACATCGGCTTGCACGCAAGGCCAGGAAGTGTCCTTGCACGAGGCTCAGGTGCTGTCCACGCCTTGACCTTCTCTAACCCATTTCCTCAGCGACAAGGCCCGCTGGCAAGGGAGAGCACACGAAACCTGCCACCAGTGCCAAACAAATGCCTACGTGCGCGCCGAGAAGTGGGTTATGTCCCTGTCAATCTGGAGATAAATAGTATGTCCTGGGAGTGGAAGAGATGATTCATTGGGCCACGTGGGAAGGGAATGAGTCAAGCTGTTTGTTGGTTTGTCTGTTTGCCTGTTTTCTGCCTGGACCACTTCCCCTATTTCCTGGTCAGGTGAGGGACGAGGCTGTGGGAGGCTTCCCGCAGTTTCCGGTTGCTGTGGGCAACAGTAGCCCGTACTCTTCACTTCGGCACCGGAGAGCCGCTCCTGCAGCTGCAGGCTCTGGACGGCTCCCACTCCATCAGGGGCTTCTCACCAGTTACGAAGGAGAGGAGGACGGAAGCGTGGCTGTGTGTTTTTAAGAAAGCTAATTTCATTTCATAGAAGGGACTGTTCTTCATTCCAAGATTGGGTCTGTCTTACTATTTATTGTGATGTGATCCATAGTCTTTTTAAATCCTCACCCAGGGATATATATTAATTGATAAAAGAAAGAGAGAAAGAAAGAGAGAGAGAGGAGAGAGAGAAACGTCAATGGGTTGCCTCCCATATGCACTCCTACAGGGGGCTGAACCGGCAACCGACTTATGTGTCCAGACTGGGAATCAAACCACAATCTTTTTGGTGAACAGGAAGACGCTCCAACCAACTGAGCCACCCGGCCACGGCCAGAGTCATTTTTTTAAAAAAAGGAAAGTACTGTGATATAAAATTTTAGTTATATGTTATTTTTAATAGCTTTGTTTACCAAAATTAAAAGTTGGTAACCCACTACCAATTCACTGGTGCTATTGTTTTAAACTTGGACTTACTGGTGAAAGCTAAATTTAAAGAACCACTGTGACCAGCATATGGCACCAGGCAGCCGGCTGTTCCCACGCTGAACATTGGAACTGCCCAGAGGGCCCGTTCAGACAGGGATTGCTGGTCCCCCTCCTCAGAGCTCTGAGTCAGCAGGTCTGGGGGTGAGGCCTAGGAATCTGCATTTCTAGTAAGTCTCCAGGTAATGCCGTGGTCTGAGGCCCGTGGTCTGAGGCCCATACTCTGAGAAGCACTGGGCTAGCACGTCATGGTGGGACAGGGCATGCTTCCCGAGACCTGAAGGGACAGCGGCCTGGGATGCCCTCCTGCAGGGACGTGTAGACACTGGCCCAGACTCGGTAGCAGCAGGTTTCAATTTTCTTCTTTCCCATAACGCTGTCAAGAAAATAACACTGGGAAGGCCGTGCTCCTATGAAAGGAGATTGCTTTCTGAACTAAATGACACTACAAAGCCCACATTGCCCCATTTTTAAGCTGGAGGAAGAGAGAATGTTCCAGGCTGTCTGTCTGACATATCAGCAGAGTCTGAATGTGTGAGGAATTTTCCACTCATGGTTTATTTTTGCTTTTGATAGCATGAGCTTCAAGGACAGTCTGCATTTGACTTCCATCGGCCCTGGGGTGACGAGAGGTAGGGTGCTAGGACTTGGGGGTAAGGTTTCAACCTGAGACATGTACATGACTCACTACGGGGTCACTGTGACTTTTAAAGGTTATTTAAAACCGTCTTTATTTTTCTCACTCTTTGACTTCTCTACCTGGGATGTCTTCGGAGGCTATGTTCATTTTATCTCATTTCTCTTGCAGATTAGTACGCCAGCCTTTGTATTCTAATGTTTCTGTAATACCTGGTTTAATGTGCACACTAGATGCCATCTGAGAAACCTGGGGACTGGTTTGATGCTGGGCTGAAACAGTCTAGTATATTACTGGTTCTTCAAAATACACACATTAAAACAGGCCCTGCCCCAGGTAGCTCAGTTGGCTAGAGCATTGTCCTAATATGCCAAGGTTGTGGGTTCAATCCCAGGTCAGGGCACATACAAGAATCAACCAATGAATGCATTAATAAGTGGAACGACAAATCGACATTTCCCTCTCTCTCACTCTCTGCCTCTCTCTGAACTCAAATAAATAAATAAATAAATAAATAAATAAATAAATAAATAAAGGCAGGCCTGGAACCTGGTTTGGTCTTGGATTAAAATGATCTAGCATATGACTGGTTCTTCAAAATACATACATTAAAACACATATCATACAGAAGTAGCAAATAAAGATAAATAATATGTATTTCAGGGAATATTTACAAAAAATAAAACGTAGTTCGTCCTAAATTTCCTAAGTGTCTACACTGCACCCTTGAAGTAGGCAGCCATCTTTGGGTCCACCATTAGTGCTGCATTTGAACTACGGGATGAGCTAAACTCTAAGGAATGAACGTGGGAGGGGTCATGAGAATGCGCGAGCTCAGGCTTAAAACGAGGTGAGACTTGCCCGATGGGTTTACCTAGGTGAACAGTTTTTCTGCATGACATTTAGTGACCAGGAAACAAACAAGCATCCCCGGCTCGGGCCTCCTGCCCAGGACGGCCACTTACGTTTGTCCTGCAAGGAATCATGGGGCACTTCTCCCTGAGGACTTTCTTCCAAGTCTCCATAATGCAGGACCTTGTGGTTTGGTGAAAGCCGGCAATACCAGAACTTGTCTGAGGAAGAAAACAGAAACGTACAAGGTAAGTAATTCTGTTTTCCAAAAATACCGACTTCCTTATTTCCTAATAGCATGCCCTGGAAGATCAAGCCATTTGTCTGATTTGAAGTCTTCAGAAAGGAATGGGCTCCAGAGCCCCGATCAGTGAGTCCTTCTTGTTTTGACGGTCAGTTGGCACCTGACCTGCTGAACACACATTTGAGAACCGCTGGGAGAGGCATCGGGTTCCTCTCGGACGATGGCAACAGGTTTTCTGAGGTGATGGTTTCCAGAGGACTATTTTACCGGTTTCTACAGAGACTATGAGGTTTATTCCTGATCCGCAGAGGCCTGGGAGAGACGGGGAGTGACTTGTACAGAAAGCAGCTCTCTTGACACTCTTCTGCTTCCACTTCCCCCTCTGATATGAGGGGCCTGCTGAGGTAGGTTGCGGACGTGTCTTGGTTGGCAGACCAACGCTCTAGCCCCTGACACTAATACCACAGATTAATCAACGAACGATTTTCAGGATGCGAGTGCTACACACAGAGCTGGAGGTGACCTAACTAACCCAGGGGTTTCGTCAAAGAATGAGGACATTCACAGTCATTTCCTGGCTAAGCCTTAGGGTTTGGTTCTCTAAATAGGCATGACCAGGGCCTTAGGGTCACTCTTATAAATAGTTCCCTCAACCTAACCTCCTCTCTGTCCCCAAACATAACAATTGGCTGAGCAAGCCTGTGAGGTTGGGAGAGGAGGCAAAGAGTGACTTTTGTAGATAAGTGTGACAGCAATGTTGGTGCAGCTCTCAAGGCTGTGCTTAGATGCAGCCGCTTCCAGGAAGCTCTCTTTGATTGCTACAGTAGAAGGGACTCTCCACATCCTATTAGCCACCCCAGTATCTTCTTTGATCACTGGGGCCCCTGTGTTAAGCACCTTTGTGTTCCCTATTATGTATCACATACCCTAGGTAAGCACGGTGACCAATTACTGATGAACGAACACTCCGGAACACTCGTCAGCCCTGACAGCGCGGAGAAGCCAGGTTCTCTGCAACTATCTTCATAACTGCCCTGCCCCCTCCCCTGGCACAATGCCTGGCACCTAGGAGTTGTACGATTGATGTTGGCTAAATTGATAACTGAAGGCCCACGGGGACCTGGTCAAAATGCTTAAGGCACGAAAGGTATATGACCTGCGACCTCTCTGGGCCACTATGCAGTTGGTAGATGTGGTGGCCTTGGTCCAATCACATCATTGCTGTGTCTACCAACACGGAGTGCTTTGAAAACACTCTGACCAAATTATTCCCCATAACCCTTTAAGAAAATTGTTTCTCTATCTCAAATTGCTTTCACTGCAAAAGCATGTCATACCTATGATTCTTTTAATAGAAAAGAAAGTCTAAAAATGGAAGAAAAAGCCACACAGTGAGCGAAGAACACATTCAAACTTGATCCACAAAAATCTCAATGATTCCATCTTCCTTGTCTACAAATGCGGTTTGCGAATTCCTGAATGTTGTCAGGATATGGCATTCCATACATTTAAAAGGATCTTAATTCTGATCAAAAATTTGCAGAGGAAAGAAAAAGTTATTTAATAGCTAGGAAAACATTGGGAATTGCTATATTTTCAAACTTATGTTATATATGTGCCTATGTCTCATCATTTCTTTCTGGGTGAGTCTATCAAATGGAGAAGATGAAAGTGCGCCTGAATAATTCACAGCCATTTCAATTAGGCAAAGATGTCATCACCAGTTTTCCGTGGAGAAAACAGATCTGGGAATCGGACCTGAAATTCACAGCAGGACAGTAAACTCCAAAGGAGCAGCCCTCGCTCCGGCTGTCAGCTGTCGGCAGTGCTCTCGGGTCCTGGCATGACAGGCCGTGGCCGTTTTTTCTGTACGGGAGGACCTTTCACCTGGTCTAAACGTCCTGTGATGACCACAAAGCCCGCAGGAGAAGTTTGCTATAAAACCTTCCTTCCCCCGCTACCTTGTAGGTGGGCTCATCGGCTAAGTGAGCAAGTGGAAGAGGACAGAAGCCCAGGAAGGAGGTCAGTAAGCTGTAACAGGTGGACACTCTGGGCTTATTTTGAGTAATGTCTTAGCCTGTTCCTTCTAGGAATTCCTCACCTCTCAAGCTGGAGTCAGTTCTAGGGATTAGAGTTTACTCCTAGGGGGCCCAGGGGCCCAAGGGGCAACGTGGGCGCAACAAAGATCAGCCGTCCTCATACATTTGGGGAAGCGCTGAGAAAATTAGGTGGTGTGAACAGGTGCAGCCTGGAGTGACGTGCACGACTTATATCCACTTGTCAGACTTCAGAGGAAAATTTGCTGTGTGTACTTTCCAGGTAAGTTTACCCAACGAACGTTTGTGCAGCACCCACCATGGACAGAGCACCCTCCTGGGGAGAGCGGAAAGTCACTGGCATGAAAGGTAGGCCCGAGAGACAAGGCCAGGGAGCTCAGGGAGAAGCAGCTCCCTCCTGTCCTGATGGTTACCAAGAGGGAGCTGGTGGGAGCCTTCGCTTCCCAGGTCGAAGCGGTAGGGGCAGGGATGCAGCGGCACTGCCTGCACTGTAGGGAAACGCTGGGACACAGCGGGCCTCTCTCGCGACACAGTCTTACCTTCAGACACGACTAGAGAACAGTGGCTATTTGTCGGGTTCCAGGAGGCGAAGTTGCCGTCAATGTTTGTTAAGGGAAACACAAAAGGCTGCTCAGAGCCCAGCCATAACAGTATGTGATGTACGGCTGATGGAATTTCCTCCGGCCAGAGGCTCACGTTCTCTTGACGTCATGCCACCACCTCTGGTCTTCTGTAGCCTCTGCCTAACCCTTCTCTTGTCCTACGCAAGTTCCTTTCTCTGTAAATGATGTGGTCTTCTCCTCCCCATCAGAAAGGAAGGCTGAGGCAGGTGACAAATACTAGAAAGGGGACTGAAAAGCCTTGGGAAGGTTGCCTGGACTCTCGAGTCTCAAATGCTGACACTGCCAGGATCCTCCGCAGGACAGAGGTTGGTGTCTGGAGTTCTGGGAAGGGTTAGTGGCACCCTCACTTGATTCTGTCTGTCCTGGGCTTAGAGAGGCCATAAAGAAAAGCCAGAACCACTAGCAGTGACCAGCACAGCGCCCACTTGTGGGCGAGACCGGCTCAGTGTCAGCCACCAGCTGCAGCTTGATTTTCCGTTTCTTTTGGGGCAAGAAAAATGTGTATTTTCTTTTAAAAACCCAGCACGAAGTTACTAGTTCCTCAGTCCCCCTGGGCAATGAATGAGTGGATTTTGTCACTGAAAGCAATTAGCAAGAAGCAGTGAGAACATTATCGAAGATTGTTTACCAGCATTCAAGGGAAAATTGGAGTTAATAGAGAGGCCCTTCCAGTCAATTAGGAGGCTGGTGCATTCGCAGCCATCTCTGCAGTCCCCAAACTCAAAAGCGGAAAGCATGCAGAGAGTTTTGTGTCTGTCTGCACATCTGTCTGTCGGGATGTCCTTCCCTCTGAAAGATCAGAGGGAAAAGCTGCTTTCAAAATTCCCAAGCCTGGTACGAAGGTCTCCGGGGCTGATTAAAGCTACTCCCAATGTCACACAGATCATTACGGAGCTAATCACCACTGATGACTGTGATCCTCATGGTAATGTTTGACTGAACTTCACGCAAGGATGGAAATACCCTGTGTCTGCTTTATCAAGAGGATGAAAAGAAATTTTAAATTTTGTTTGACTTTAACGAACCTGGCCATAGGCATCTATACTAAACAGTGTAGCTTATTGTCTGGCAGGCTGGAGGCTAGCTCGGGACTGGCTCTCAGGCCCTCGGGGGGACAGCCAGCCTGAACAGACACCGCTGTTGAGTATGAACTGCTGGCGAGCTCGGTGAGGCCCAGGGCATAGCAAGGACCCAGCTTTTTTTTTTTTTTTTTTTTTTTAAGATTTTATTTATTTAGTTTTTTAGAGAGGGGAAGGGAGGGAGAAAGAGAGGGAGAGAAACATTGATGTGTGAGAGATACGTCGACTGGTTGTCTCTCGCACGCCCCCTACTGGGAACCTGGTCCACAACCCAGCCATGGCCCCTGACTGGGAATCGAACTAGTGACCTTTCGGTTCACAGGCCGGCACTCCACTCACTGAGCCACATCAGCCAGGGCAAGAACCGAGTCTTGACCAACCCTGCCGAGGACTCAGCGGGCCCTGAGAGCCCTGTGTGCAGGAGGCAAAGAGGTGGCCTTTCCTATATCCAATTCTTAGGTCACTTCTAGGACTTTGGATCTTTTGCAGGTTAGCCAAAAATGTGGAAAATCTTCAAGAAATGGTCTACTTGCTGCCTAAGGTTACCAAACGCGAGGGACCCCAGCAATATCTGAAAGGGAAATGTCATCTTCCAGATGATGAGACACACACTCTCTCTCTCTCCGCCCAGTGACGGAAGACAGTGGCAGGCACAGACTGCGGGAAGGTCATCTGCCTTTCAGGTCCTCCTCACTTCATGGGTTGTGCTCCAGGACGACAGCCTGGTGCTGTGCCTTGGCATTCTGCCACCCAGGAGGCCACTGCCCCCTTTCACAGCAGAACATGTCTCCAGAACCTTCGAATCCTTCAGCTCCTTTGTGACTGTGCCTGCTTTTCAACCTGTGATGGCACCGGGCTGTGCCATGGGAGGTTGCACGTGAAAGTACACCTTTCTCGAAGGGATTCAAAGGATCTTACGTCACGTCCTCATCCGTCTGTGTAAATCTGAATGAAATGTCCAGGTGGGGTCATATGAAGCCCACATGAGCGCAGTCTGCTGCAACTCCCAATTTTTCAGCACAGTGAGCTAGTCACCAGGTTTTAAAACCATTCCATTTACCAAACACCCCAACGTCTTCCTTTCTGTACCAGGAAGGATGATTTTATGTTAAACACAGATGGCCAGGCTCCCTGGGGAGATGATAATACATTTATAATCTAGATGCTAATGGTTTTTCTTCCTTAGGTAATTTATGTTTAAAAACTGGAAAAATGTGCAGAGAAAGGACTAATATTTCTTTAGCAAAAAAACAAAAAACAAAAACCAAAAACAAAACAAAAAAACCCCTGTAGTTGTTATAGTCAGAAACAAGGTTATTCTAGCAGAACCTACCCATGTCAGCCTAGAAGGGGCAGTGTTGTGGAGAAACAATGGGGAGGTTCAACTGAGTTCTCTGAATCAGGTTCCAGGGATTCTCGCCGGGCACCAGGGGAGGCATTTGGTGGTGGTAGGTGTATTTGCCACCGCCCCACCCCCACTTCTGTGCCTTTTGCCCAATGTCAAGTCAATAAAAACTTTGTAAATCACGTTATGGGGGCAACACATCCTGAACACTGATTTTTCTGAAGGTAACGAAGACATCAGGGCACATGTTGTAAC
>PVJD01016376.1:0-21243 GCA_004026545.1 Mormoops blainvillei
TTTAAGGGTGATGACTGACAGGCTTTAGAATCTGAGTGACAGTAGGAAACGGGGAGAAGGTGGAGGAGTGTAGATTGGCTCTGAGGTTTCTAGGCTCCAGTCTATCCAAATACCTGATTTATTTTACTTCTTCCTTTCCTCTGGTAATCGGAATATAATTCAGAGCATGTTCTGAACTTTATCCACTCCAGGTCTTTGCACACTGTTTCCTCTGCCTGAATTGCCTTTCCTCTCATCTCCAAGTGTCCAAATACCATCTGCCTGCTCACAGGCCTTTCTGTCCCTGAAGCTTGTCTTGGTCTGACCGAAAGGACAGTGAGTCAATTTTTGCTCCCCTGAGAAAGGAGTATTAGGGCAAGTACTGTGCATCTTTCTTTTAAAAAAATCTTATTGAATTTATTTGGGTGACATTAGCTAATAAAATTATATAGGTTTCAAGTGTGCAAGGCTAGAATACATCCTCTGTATATTGCATTTTATGTTCACCACCAGAGTCAAGTCTGCTTTCATCACTGTCTATTCCCCCCTTTACCCTCTTCTACCTCCTCCCACCCCCCTTTCCATCTTGTAATCACCATGCTTCTGTGTGGGTTTTTTTTTGGGGGGGGGAGGCTTAATCCCTTCACCTTTTTCACCCAGCTCTTCAAACCCCTCCCCTCTAGCAGCTGTCAGTCTGTTTTCTGTATCTCTGAGTCTGTTTCTATTTTGTTTATTCATTTGTGAACCTCCCTTTCCTCATCTTTAAAGTGAGGTTAATTAGCCCTGGCTAGTGTGGCTCAGTGGATTGAATACCAGCCTCCGAACCAAAGGGTTGCTGGTTGGATTCCCAGTCAGGGCACATGCCTGGGTTGTGGGCCTGGCCTCCGGTAGGGGGCGCGTGAGTGGCAACCACACATTAATGTTTCCCTCTCTTTCTCCCTCCCTTCCCCTCCGTCTAAAAACAAAGATAAATAAAACCTTTTTTAAAAGTGAAGTTAATTGAAGAACTGGTGTCCTAGGATTGTGAGAATTAAGTAAGTGAAAAGTGCTTATCACATAGGAAGCACAGACTTTGCCACCCAAGGTGTTTCAGCAATGTGTGAGAGTGGCGTCTAACAAACGCACGTTGAAGGAATACATGACGGAAAAGATTTTGCACATATTTTTACCTGAACTTTTAAAAGCAAGTGAATACTCTTTACCCGTTTTGCTGGAAAAGATTAAACGCTTGCTTGTCGGGACCTAAGACGAATCCCACTGAGGGAAGGATTCTTTCTTGTCTAGCTCCTTGATGTCTCCCAGCCCTCGGTAGAGTTTCTGGAATAAGTTCTATGCCTGGTGAACTAATCCTGGAGTGGGGTAATGGGATCTATTTGGAAAGCAGAATTGCCAGCTGAACTGCACCCAACGAGGCCAAGTCCTCTGTACATGTGTAGAAGGGGGATGCCTCCTATAGAGGCATGAGCACCGAACTCAGCCCGGGCAACATGAGTTCTGGCCCAGTCTGTGTCAATTACAAGCTCCTTGACCTTGATGATTTTCCTAGCCTCTGTGTCCCGTGATTTGCCCTCTGGAAAAAAAAAAGAGAAAATGAAAACAGAAAGTCTAATCTCTCCAGTCTTGCCTGCCAGGCTTGTTGCGAGGCTCTCTGGGAATTCAACAGCACATACCAGTGACCCTGGGTTAGAGCAGGCTCCTTGGAGTTCAACTGTTTTTTGTTTGTTTGTTTGTTTGTTTGTTAGACGTTTGTTTTATGTTTGCTGTTTGCAATGTGCCTAGAGAACTGAAATATTACCTATGTTCTTTCACAGAGCTTCTCCGTTCCGATGGGATTTTATGGGAATGAATGCAGCCAACTAATTTTCTTTCCAACAGTCACTTTCTAATTGCAATGTCTTTTATATCCAGGGCCTACCACGACCTCCTGTTGGGAAAGACTAGCCATAATCCAATCTGGGGCAGGGCAGGCTTGTTGCCGCATTGTCTCTGCTCAGCAACCAGCTGACTGAGGATGAGGAGCCATTTCCCAGTTACTGCCTTCATCTTGGTGAACCTTTGCTCCACTCCACAACAAGGACAAGATGGCCCTGCAAAGCACCCTGAGTAGATTAGAGCCTTTTCTTAATAGTATACAACCTAGGGTTACAGGTTTCAATCCATTTCCTCAGAGGAGTAATCAGAAACATGTTTGAAGTTGTGAGCTACTCTCAGTGTTCCCAAAAGCTCAATAGAAGTCACATTCATGTTAGACAGATCACAGAGATTATTTGTGTATAAACACCATGTATTTGATAGCCAGAACATCACAAGGCATGTTATTAACAGGAAGAAATCATAAAACCATGTCCTGGGACATTGTGACAACTGGACTGTTTGAAGTAGGTAGCACAGAACAAAGCAAGGACAACTGGTTTGTGAGAGCCTTGTAAGTACAAAGAAAGGAGGGAAACTAATGTGGTAGACTATGTACCTAAACTACCTCCAAACTGGAATCTTCACAACAACTTTAGGTTACCAATGAAGCTAGAGAAAGTGAACTCTCTTGCCCAAGGTCATAACACTGCTGGTGAATGTGAATGGTTGGGCTTATATCTTCAGATCCAAGCCCTGGTTTCTGCTATCGCACGTCTCATAGCTACTCCAATTGAGTGCATGTTTGATGGTACAAAGAAGCTTAATATGCAAGGAAGTGTTTTTGTTCACTTCCAATAGGAGCAGAAGGAAAATGAGAAAATGGTCAGATGTGGGGAAAAGCAAGTAAGGGGGCATTATTCACCTTACCAGGTTTTTCGTACTTAATTCTGCCCCTTCTAAGCCGTCTTGTCCAGCATGTCACTTAACCTTTCTAAGCTTCAGTTTTTTTTAAATCTGAGAATGGGTATATCACAGCATGTTGTGAAGATCAAATGGAAATAGCTCGTGCAAGATGGGATAGGCTGAAAAGTTCCCCAGACCCCAAAGATGCCTACGTCCTATCCCCAGAACCTATAAATACAAAAGGGGACTTTGCAGATGTAACTACATTATAGATCTTTAGATGGGGGGGATTATCCTGGATTATCTGGGCCATCCCAAGGTAAACACAAGAGTCCTTTATGGAAGGGGGCAATAGAGTTAGAGTCAGTTAATAATCTAAGGACGGAAGCAGAGACCGAAGAGGAAAGAAGATACTACACCACTGGCCCTATAGATGCAGGAAGAGGATTTGAGCCAAGGAATGTAGGGGCCTCTAGAAGCTGGAATGGACAAGGAAATGTGTTTTCCCCTAGAGCTTCCAGAAGGAATGCAGACATAGACACATTTCAGACTTCTAACCTCCAGGACTGTAAAAAAATTAATTTGTTTGCTTTAAACTACTAAATTTATGACAATTTGTTGCATCAGAAAAAAGAAACTAATGTACAAGATATATTTGTCACTCACAAGAAGGAATGCCTAATTAATAAGAGCCATGATTATCGTTAATGTGGATTTATTTTAATGCCATATTTTCAGTGAAAGTAATGGGAAAGTTTGGGGTGGGATATGCGACTGGGCTGGACACCTTGGCAGCATTTCTTGCAGGTATTGATGCACTGTGTTCTTCCCTGAGGCTGTCTGCTAACACACCAATCCCAGGCACTGTCCTATCTGTATGTCCAAGTTTCCATAGACATTGCTCTCACCATTGCCATAGCCACCACCTGTGGTAAGTGTTGGGAATGGTATAGGGAGGGAAATGCAGGAAGCAGTTCACACTACCCTTGCCGCAGTACACTAATTGATCACCTTTCAGTTACATAAGGGCGCTGTTCTATTTCCAGCAAACACCTCCCAGGGTAGAGATCATTCTTGGCACAGTCACCCCATTTGCAACCACATTTCCACACATTGTGGGCCACAGCTTACTCAAACAATTGAGTTTGACCCCATCTGCTGTCCTTCCTTCAGGGACTCATTATTACCAGTCTACAGATAGTTCCTCAGAATTATTTCACAGTGCAAATACGGACTTACTTTTACAATTTCCAAGAATTGGGGTCTTGCAAGAAAGTCTATAGCATGTGCACTTTTACTGTCATAAAACAAAAGTCCTGTGATTACTTTTGAGGTTTGTTTGCTAGTTTTCTGGATGAATTTTTTTTTTTGCTGCGAATATATTTCAAACTTAGGGAAAAGAATAAAAATTAATATTTCAAATACGTACATAACCAGTGCCTCTATGCCTCAAACTTAAAAATTAAGCCTTACCTCAGCCTACCTTTTACTTTACAGATATGGTCAAACCCTCTGTTTACTTCTGCTCAGATCCCATACCACTCTCTCTTCCTCAGTGAGATCTGCTATCATGAATCCAGTGATGATTATATTCATGGAGAGTTGTATATATTTTCTACTTATTTCTGTGCCCATGCACATTATATAAGATATCAACTATATGACCCAGCAATTCCACTTCTTGATGTTTATCCAAATAAATAAAAAACACCAATTCAAAAAGATACATGCACCTATATATTCAATGTGGCATTGTTTACAATAGCCAAAAAGTGGAAGCAACCTAAGTATCCATCAATAGATGATTGGATAAAGAAGGCATGGTACATTTATACAATGGAAAATTACTCAGCCATTAAAGACACAAAATATTGTCATTTGCAACACCATGGATGAAACTAGAGGATATTATGCTAAGTGAATAAGACAGAAATTGTCAAATACTATATAACTTCACTTATAAGTGGAATTTAAAAAACAAAATAAATCAACAAACAAAACAAAACAGAAACAAACTCATACATACAGAGAACAAACATGGTTTCCAGACTGGGGAGGGATGAGCAAAAAAAGTGAAGGGGTTAAGAAGTACAAAGATCCAGTTATAAAGTTAGCCACAGGGATGGCTATTCTCTACAGTGTAGAGAATACAGTGAAAAATAGTTTAATAACTGTGTATGATTCCACATGGTTACTAGTCTTCTTTTGGTAAACACTTCACATAAGTAAATAAATCTTTAATCACTATGCTGTACACCTGAAACTAATACAATATTGTATGTCAACTATAAGTAAAACACAGGCTTAAGAAACTTTCCACAAAGATAAGCCCAGGACCATATGGCTTCACTGGATCATGCTACCAAAAGCTTAAAGAAAAATAACACCAATCCTTCCCAAAGCCTTTTATTTTCTTTTCCTTTTTACTGTTGTTAAATTAGAGTTGTCACACATATTTCCCTGTTGCTCTCCACTGCCCCACATGCCCTGCTCCCACAGTCAATATCTATCATGTTGTCCAGTCTCATGGGTCCTCTGTACATGTTCCTTGATTTTCCCATCTCCCTTTTCCCCCAAATATCCCCCTCTCCCTTCCTCTCTGGTCACTGTCAGTTTTTTCCTTTATTTCCATGTCTCTGGATCTATTTTGCTTTCTTGTTTGTTTTGTTGATTAGGTTCCACTTATAGGTGAGATCATATGGTATTTGTCTTTCACCACCTGGCTTACTTCACTGAGCATAGTGCTCTCCAGGTCCATCCATGCTGTTGTGAAGGGTAGGAGTTCCTTCTTTCTTTCTGCTGCATAGTATTCCATTGTGTAAATGTACCATTGTTTTTTGACCCACTCATTTACTGATGGGCAATTAGGTTGCTTCCAGCACTTGGCTACTATAAATTGTGTGGCTATGAACATTGGGGTGCATAGGTTCTTTTGAACTGGTGTTTCCAGATTTTTAGGGTATAATCCAGCAGTGGAATTGCCAGATTAAAAGGCAGTTTCACTTTTAGTTTTCTGAGGACATTCCATACTGTTTTCCACAGTGGCTGCACCAGTCTGCATTTCCACCAACAGTGTACTAGGATTCCCTTTTCTCCACAATCTCACCAGTACTTGTTGTTTGTTGATGTATTAATGATGGTCATTCTGCTCAATGTGAAGTGGTATCTCATTGTGGTTTTATTTGATCTCTCTGATGGCTGGTGACGTTGGACATTTTTTCATGAGTCTCTGGGCCCTCTGTATGTCCTTCTTGGAGAAGTGTCTGTTCAGGTCCTTTACCCATTTTTTAGTTGGATTGTTTGTCTTCCTGGTATGGAGCTGTGTGAGTTCTTTACATATTTTGGAAATCAAACCCTCGTCCAAGGTATCATTAGCAAATATGTTTTCCCATACAGTTGGTTCTCTTTTTATTTTATTGATGTTTTCTTTAGTTGTGGAGAAGCCTTTTAATTTGATGTAGTCTCATTTGTTTATTCTTTCCTTTATATCCCTTTCCCTAAGGGGAAGTATTGGTGAAAATATTGCTGCCTAGAATATACTGAGATTTTCCTGCCCATGTTCTTCTCTAGTACTTTAATGGTGTCACGTCTTATATTTAAGGTTTTTATCCGTTTTGAGCTTGTTTTGGTGTATGGTGTACCTTGGTGCTGTAGTTTCACTTTTTTAAATTGTACTTGTCCAGATCTCCCAACACCAATTATTGAAGAGGCTACTCTTATTCCATTTTATGCTTGAGCCCCCTTTGTCAAATATTAATTGACCATAGAGACATGGGTTTATTTCTGGGCTCTCTATTATGTTCTATTGGTCTATGTATCTATTCTTGTGCAAATATCAGACAGTTTTGATTACAGTGGCCTTGTAATATTGTTTGATATCAGGTTATTGTGATCCGTTCTACTTTGTTCTCCTTTCTCAAAATTGCTGAGGCTCTTAGGGGTCATTTATAGTTCCACATAAATTTTTAAAATATTTGTTCTGTATCTGTGAAATATCATTGGTATTTTGACAGGGATTGCATTGACTCTATAGATTGCTTTGGATAGTATGGACATTTTACTGCTATTAATTTTTTCAATCCATGAACATGGTATATACTTCCATTTATTTGTGTCTTCCTTAATTTCTGTAGTTTTTTGACTACAGATCTTTTACATGCTTGGTTAAGTTTATTCCTAGGTATTTTTTTCTTGTTGCTATAGTAAGTGGGATTTTTCTCCCTAAGTTCTGTTTCTGATATTGCATTGTTGATGTATAAAAATACCTTCAATTTCTGAGTATTGACTTTGAATCCCATTGTTTTGCAAAATTCACTTACTAGGCTGAATAGTTTTTTGGTGGAGTCCATGGGGTTTTCTATGTACACTATTATGTCATCTGCAAACAATGACACTTTTACTTCCTCCTTTCCAATTTAGATGCCATTTATTTCTTTTTCTTGTTTCATGGCTGTGGCTAGGACTTCTTATACTATGTTGGATAGAAGTGGTGAAAGTGGACATCCGAGTCTTGTTCCCCATCTTAGTGGGAAAGATTTTAGTATTTGCCCATTCAGTGTAACATTGGATGTAGGTTTCTCATATACAGTCTTTATTATGTTGAGGTATGCCCCCTTCATTCCAACTTTGCTGAGTGTTTTTATCATAAATGGGTGCTGTACCTTATCAAAAGCTTTCCCTGCATCTATTGATATGATCATGTGATTTTTGTGTTTCCTTTTGTTTATGTGACATATTATGTTTATTGATTTGTGAATATTGTACCATCCTTGCATCCCTGGGATGAATCCCGCTTGATCATGGTGGATGACCTTTATAAGGTGTTGCTGGATGCGGTTTGCCAATATTTAGTGGAGGATTTTAGCATCTATATTCATCAGCGATACTGGCCTTTAGTTTTCTTTTTTTGTTGTGTCTTTATCTGGTTTTGGAATTAGGATGATGCTGGACTCATAAAAAGACTTTAAAAGTCTTCCCTCTTCTTGGATTTTTTGGAACAGTCTGAGAAACACAGGGGTTAGCTCTTGTTTAAATGCTTTGTAAAATTCTGCTGTGAAACCATCTGGTCCAGGGCTTTTGTGTGCCTGCAGTTTTCTGCTTCAATTTCCCCAGCTGTTATTGGTCTCTTCAGGCTTTCTTCTTCTTCTTCATTCAGTTTTGGAAGTTTATATTTTCCTAGAAATTTGTCCATTTCGCCCAGGTTTTCAAATTTCTTGGCATATAGTTGTTCCTAGTAATTTCTTACAGTCCTTTGTATTTCTGTGGTATCGATTGTAATTTCACTTCTTTTGTTTCTGATTTTATTTATTTGGGTCCTCTCTCTTTTTTTCTAGATGAGTCTGCTTAAAGGCTTGTCAATTTTGTCTATCTTCTCAAAGAACCAACTCCTGGATTTATTGAGCCTTTGGATTGTTCTTTTAGTCTGTCATTTAATTCTGCTCTGATCTTGATTATTTCCTTCCTTCTAGTCACTATGGGCTTTGTTTGTTGTTGTTCCTCTAGTTTTTATAAATGTAGAGTTAGGTGTGTATTTGAAATTTTTCTTTTTTAGGTAGGCCTGTATTGCTATGAACTTCCCTCTCTAGATAGGCTTTACTTTGTCCCTTAGGTTCTGGGTTGTTGTGTGTTCATTTTCTTTTGTTTCCAGAAAGTCTGTTTTTTCCCTTGATCTTGTTGTTTACCCATTCGTTGTTTAATAACATGTTATTCAATCTCCATGTATTTTAATGTTTTTGAGTTGTTTCCTTGAGGTCGGTTTCTACTTACAAGCCATTATGATCTGAGAAAATGCTTGATATGATTTCAATTTTCTTGAATTTGTTGAGGCTTTTTTGTGTACTAACATGTGTCCTATCTTTGACAATGTTCCATGTGCATTTTTAAAGAATGTATTTTTCTTCTTTGGGGTGAAAGGTCCTGTATATAAGAACTAAGTTCATTTGATCTAGAGTGTTGTTCAGTGTCACAATATCCTTGTTGATTCTTTGTTTGTAAGATCTGTCCATTATTGATAGTGAGGTGTTAAAATCCCCTATTATAAGTGTGTTTCTATCTATATCTTTCTTGAAGTCCTCCACAATTTTCCTTATATAGTTGAGTGCCCCTATATTGGGTGCATATATGTATACAATGTTTATATCTTCTCCATGGATTCTTCCCTTAAGTATTATGAAGTGACCTTCTCTTTCTCTTTTTATGACCTTTGTTTTGAAATCTATTCTGTCTGATATAAGTATTGCTAACCCATTTTTTTTTTCCTGTCCATGTAGGTCTTTTGTTCTGAGGTGGATCTCTTGTAAACAGCATATATGTGTGTCATGTTTTCTTATCCATTCAGTTATCCAGTGTCTTTTGATTGGAGCATTTAATCCATTTACTTTACTGTTATTATTGATAGGTACTTATTCATTGCCATTTTTTCCCTTGTAGCTGTGTTCCTCTCTCTCTCTCCCTCTCTCTCTCACACTCTTTTCCTTCATCTTCTTAAAGCAGTCCCTTTAGCATGTGTTGCAATGTTGGTTTGCTGGGGGTGTATTCCTTTAGCTTTCTTTTGTGTGTGAAATTCCTTGTTTCACCCTCCATTTTAAATGACAACCTTGCTGGGTACAGTAGTCTTGGATGCAGGCCTTTGCTTTTCATTACTTGGAATATTTCTTGCCATTGCCTTCTGGTTTGTAGTGTTTCTGTTGAGAAATCAGCTGCTAGCCCTATCAGGGTTCCCTTGTATGTTACTCTCTGTTTCTCCTTTGCTGCATTTGAGATTCTCTCTTTGTCTTTAATATTTGGCATTTTAATTATGATGTGTCTTGGAGTAGGCTTCTTTGGGTTCACCTTGTTTGAGACCCTCTGTCCTTCTTGAAATTC
The DNA here is from genome assembly GCA_004026545.1 of Mormoops blainvillei. Lineage (NCBI taxonomy): Eukaryota > Metazoa > Chordata > Mammalia > Chiroptera > Mormoopidae > Mormoops > Mormoops blainvillei. The sequence goes on from PVJD01016376.1 coordinate 9,601, forward strand.
TGCGGCTTTTCCCCTTCCAAGTTAAGGAAGTTTTCTGTCATTATTTTTCAAACAGGTTTTCTAGCCCTTGCTCCTTTTCTTCTCCTTCTGGTATTCCTGTGATGCAAATGTTGTTATATTTCATGTTGTCCTGAAGTTCCACTTAAACTACCCTCATTCTTTTCATGTCTCTTTTTATTTTGTTACTCTGACTATTTCTTTCTACCTTGTCCTCCAGCTCACTGATTCGGTCCTCTGCTTCATCCAGCCTGCTTTTAATTTCTTCTAGTGTGTTTTTCATTTCAGATATTGTATTCTTCATTTATTTCTGGTTCTTGTTTACAGTTTATATATCCCTTTTCATGCTGTTGTATTTTCCACTCAGATACTTGTAGTCATTACTGAGTTCCTTGTGCATCCTTATAACCATTTTTTAAGATTATATGCCTGATAGTTTGCTTGTCTCAATTTCATTTAGCTCTTCTCCTGTGGATTCTTCCATTGCTTTTGATTAGGGGTTCTTTTTTTGTCTCCCCATTTTAGGTGACTTTTTTGTTTTTTTTTCTTCATCTCAGGATTCTCTGCTTTGCCTGCCTGTCTTTGTGGGGTGGACTTCTTTGGTAGGAGTTCTCTCAGTAGTGAAGTCATTTTGATCTCCTTATATGGATGCTCTAGTGTTACACTTTATTCAGTCTTTGTGGGCTCTCTTGTTGTACTTGGGCTTTGCTTGTTGCTGGCTCATTCATTGGTGGGTTCTCCTCTCCAGATGGCTTACTGGTAGTTACAACTCCTGCTGCGTCTTTATGCTATTGTACAGGTATTGGTTAACAAAGCAATATTACCAGAAAACCAAACCAACAGCAGCAGAAAACACCCCCACCACATCAGCAATATCAACTGCAATTGAGCAAAGATTCATAAAGGTATAGAAAGATTATGAATATCAAAGGAAGGGTCACTGGCTGGTGTGGCTCAGTGGATTGAGTGCCGGTATGCATATTGAAAGGTAACCAGTTCAATTCCCAGTCAGGGCATATGCCTGGGTTGCAGACCAGGTTCCTAGTAGGGGGCGCTCAGGAGGTAAGCACACATTGATGTTTCTCTCCCTCTCTTTCTCCCTCCCATCACTTCTCTAAAAATAAAAAATAAATTTAATAGACAAAAACGAATATTATAAAATGGGAAAAGAAGAACATGAGATGACTAAAAGAGGGAAAATGATTTTGAGTGAGAAGGTGGAGGAGAAATAATAAGAATAAGAAATAGAAATGAGGCAAAGAAAAGGTTCAGAGCAAAATTTAAAATGTAAGTAAAACTGGGAAGGGCAATGGCAAAAACGGAGTAAGAAAAGGGAGGAGTTTACTGTGAGGTTTGAAGTAAAATTAAAAAGTATTGAACCAATGGAAACAAAATTGGAGAAAAAACACAGCAGGGTCAATAACAATGACAGGTGAGCAAAGATTAATAAAAGTGGAAAGGGAATAAGAATGTTGTACAAAATAGAAAAGTGAATATAAGATGTATATAGTAAAGAAAAATGATTTTGATAAGATGGGGGAGAACAACTAACGAGAGTAAGGAGTATAGCCCAGGCTAGACAGGGGAAAAAATTTAAAAAATTCCTAACTCAACTGATCAAGGGCAGGTGGAAGGCAAAATGGAATTAGACAGAGGGAGAGTATCCTATCAGATTCAAAGTACAAAGAGTGAACAAATAGGAGTTCCATTAGAGAAGAACAGCAATAACTGTGGTTTCCTGCCCTAACTAGCCACCATTTACAAAGGTGGAAAGGAAATAAGACTATTAGAAGAGGGGGAAAAAGAATGTGAGCTGACTAGGGAAGGAAGGATGCTTTTGTGAGGATAGATGGAGCAGAAATAGTAAGAGTAAGGAATAGGAATCTGGCAGAGCGTGAAACACATAAAGCTTACAACCATAGGAAGAAAGTCAGGAAGATGGCAAAATGAGTAAGACCATGGAAGGGTGCTGTGTTGGATTTGGAATAACAATAATATGTAAATATTATTATATTTATAAATATTATATATTATATATATATATATAATCTGAATAAAGGAACAAAAAAAAGACCAAGAGTAGTGAGTTAGCTGGAATATGTATGAAGCAAAAGGAAAAATATTAAAATGTTATATGAAAGGGGAAAAAAGAAGAAAGAAAGAAAGAAAGAAAGAAAGAAAGAAAGAAAGAAAGAAAGAAAGAAAGAAAGAAAAGAAAAGAAAAAGGAAGGAAGGAAGGAAGGAAAGAAGGAAGGAAGGAAGGAAGGAAGGAAGGAAGGAAGGAAGGAAGGAAGGAAGGACGAACACTCAAGTTCTGAGGAACAGAGAGGTGCAATTCGTCTCAGCTGTTGGTGTTTGCCTTCTGACTTCTTTCTGGATCTGTCTCTGTTTTCTTTTTAATAATTTTTAAAAGATTTTATTTATTTATTTTTAGAGAGAGGGGATGGGAGGGAGAAAGGGAGAGAAACATCAATGAGTGGCTGCCTCTCACGTGCCCCCTGCTGGGGACCTGGCCTGCAACCTGGGCATGTGCCATGATTGGGAATCGAACTGGTAACCTTTAGATTTGCAGGCCAGCACTCAATCCACTGAGCCACACCAGCCAGAGCCCACCTCTGTTTTTTTTTTTTTAGCAGTTCAAGGTCATAGAGTGGGTCGTCCAACTTCTGGCAACACTGCCTGTTATCTCTTTCCCCTGCCTCTAGAGAGAGCGTCTGTTCCTATGGAGAGGGTGAGGTCTCTGTGTCTCCTCTGGAAGGCACTATTCAGCCTTCTGGAAAATTGTAGGTGCATTCTTCCTGCTCCTACACCAATTAGCTTGTCCCAATTTATTTCAAGTAATGTATAGTTACTGATTAAATAGCTGTCCATTTCATGGGGGTGGGTGGGGGACAATCTGTGTAACAGTGCCAGCTCTTTCCTACTTGGTGTAGACAGCAGCTCTGAGTGCAAGCCAAGGCTGGGTGATGCCCTATATCCCCCCGGCTGCATACTTTCTGAACTTCCTGCTTTGATGGCCTCAGTGAAATAGGGCCCTAGGACCCAGTATATTTTGTCTCCCTGTGGGGAGTTCAAAATGGGCCCTTTTAGGCATTGGTCTTGCTGTCTTACTCTTTAGGAAATACTCCCTGTAGTATCTTTAAGCCTCCCCAGCCTGTTTTGCAAATCTTCCCCACTGCTTCAGGAGATAAGGGTTAGGCTCAATCTTCCCTTCCCAGAGGTTCGGCCAAAGAAGGGAGCCCAGTCTGGCCTCCAATAATCTCAGGCGCACAGTTCCCAGCCCACTGCCCTCACAACACTGTGGCCTGCACTCAACTCTACGCGGCTGCACCAGGCTGGGGCCGAAAAACCACATCGCTTTACACTCCTTTTATTGATTTACTCAGGTGCACTGAGTGGGAGGAAATCACGCCCACAATCCTCTCTCCTTGTTGTCCAGGCAGCTGTGTGTGCTGCGTCCCTACCCAGTACACCTCAGCTCCCCTTTTTAAAATAGTCTCTCTCGGCGCTCCCACTGCAGCGCCAAGCCACTGCCCAGCTTCACACACACTCCACCTCTCCAATAAATCCAGTGTCTATCTTAGTCACAGCTGGTCATTGCCCTCTTTTTACTCCCAGTTCCAGGCTCAGACAGTATCTCTTCCACTCTCTGATACTGTCCCGGTCGGCGTCTGCCACCACAGCTAGGGTGAGCTGCCAGCTGTGTGTGTGTAGCCTCTTTCTCCTCGATGACTTTGTGTGTCCAAGTCACTCCCAGACAGGTCTGCGGGTTCCCCACCCTAGAAGGGCAGGGAGCCCCAAGCTGCTATCTCTGACAGGGCTCTCCACAAATGCTGGCACTGCGGCAACTGGTTGCTGGTGCTGTGTCTGGGGACTTTCCCTTTCCACCTATAAAACCTCCCTATTGGCTGTTTCGAAGCATCCTCTGTACCTTTTGGCTTCCAAACTTCCTATCAACTAAGATTCTATTGACCGTTCACTTCGTTTTTCAGAAGATCAGATAAGTGTCCGAGTTGGGTGGAAGAGCAAGTGGCTCCCACTTACTTCACTGCGATCTTCTGATTAACCCAAAGTCTTTTAGGAAAAAAGAATAGGAGGAAACATCCTAAACTTACTATTTGAGACCAGTATCACTGATACTAAAAGCAAATAAAAAGTTCATAAGAAAATAACAGACCAATATTCCTTATGACTATAGACACAAAATCTTTAACAAAATACTAGCAAACTGAAACTAGCAATTTTTAAAAGGTTTATACACTAAGGTCAAGTGAGATGTGTAAGAATGTGGCATTTACCATATTTTGTTGTGTATAATGTGCACCCACGTTTTTGGCCCAAACTTTCAGGAAAAAATCTTTTGTTTTAATTTTTTAATTCACTTATTTATTTATATTTAGATACCTTTTTTGCATTATAAAGGAATTTTAGCATTTATTTTTAAAAGATTTTATTTATTTATTTAGAGAGGGAGAAAAAGGGAGAGAAACATCAATGTGTGGTTGTCTCTCGCATGCCCCCTACTGGGGACCTGGGCCACAACCCAGGCATGTGCCCTGACTGGGAATCAAACCAGCGACCCTTTGGTTCACAGGCCAGCACTCAATCTACAGAGCCACACCAGCCAGGGCAGCGTTTATTTTTTAACACATTATAGTACAAGAAAGTTTATGTAACAAATAATTAAAAAACACAACAGATACAAGGTATTTCATGTACTACCTATGCATAATGTGCATCCTTACTTATCCCTCAAAAATTTGAGCAAAAAAGTGCACATTATACATGGTAAAATATGGGTAATTTTCACAATTTAGTGAATTTTCCAGTTTTCCTCCTTTTACTGGTTTCTGACTTCATCCCACTGTGATGGAAAAAGGTACTTTGCATGTTATCTATCTTTTTCAATCTCTTGAGATGAATTTGTGGCCTAACATAGGATCAATACTGGAGAATATCCCAGGAGTACTTCAGAAGAATGTTTATTTTGTTGTTGTTGGGTAGGGTTCGGGTAACAAACCTCTATAGGGTTTGTTAGATCTAGATGATTTACTGTATTATTCAAGTCCTCTATTTCATTGTATGTTTGTTCTATCTATTATTGAGAGTGGGATATTGAATTTTCCAACTAATATTTTGGAAATGCCTATTTCTTTCTTTATTTTTGTCAATTTTTTTCCAGTTATAATGAGGTATCAGTTATATAAACATTGTATATGTTTAAGGTGTACAACATTATGATTTGATATACAGGTATGTGCATATTGCAAAATGATTACCATAAGCTTAATTAACATTCATCACCACTCATATTTACAAGTTTTCCCTTGTAATGAGAATTTTAAAGATCTATTCTCTTAACAACTTTTAAATATGGAATACATATAGTTTACTAAAGTCATCGTATTAGATATTATATCCTGAGAACTTATTTATCTTATAACTGGAAGTTGGTACCTTTTGACCACCTTTCCTTCAGCCATGCCTCCATCCTCCACCTATGGCAACCACAAAACCGATTTATCAGTTTTCTTTTGTTTACTTTTCCACATATAAGTGAGACTATACAGTATTTTTTCTTTGTTTGTCTGACTTATTTCATTTAGTATAATACCCTTTATCCATTCATCCACTTATGGACACATGTCTTGGTTATTATAAATAATGCTAATGGTTCAGTGAATATGGGGGTGCAGGTATTTCTTAGGCATAGTGATATCATTTCCTTCAGATATATACCCAAATGTGGGATTGCTAGATCAAATGTTAACTGTATTTATAATTTTTTGAGTAATCTACGTACCGGTTTTTCACAATGTCTGTGACGATTTACATTCCCATGAACAGTGTAAAAAGATTCATTTTCTAACAGATGCAAGGTGATATTTCATTGAGGTTTTGATATGCATTTCCCTAATAGTGATGTTGAGTAGGTACCTTTTCATGTACCCCTTGACCATTTGAATACCTTCACTGGAAAAATGTCAATTCAAATGCTTTGACCATTATTAATTGGATTGTTTGTTTGTTTGCTGTTGAGTTGTATGAGTTACATATGTATTTTGAGTATGAACTCCTTATCAGATGGGTGGTTTGTGAATATTTTCTCCCATTCTGCAGGTTACCTTTTCATTTTGTTGATAGTTTCTTTTATTTTTCAGAAGCTTATTAGTTTCATGTAGTCCCACTTGTTTATTTTTTATTTTGTCAGGTGTGCTTTAAGTGTTGTAACCAAAAAGATTATTGTCAAGACCCAGGTCAAGAAACTTATTCCCCTATGTTTTCTTCCAGAAGTTTTATGGCTTCAGGTCATACATTTCAATCTTTAATCTATTTTGAGTTAACTTTTTTAGAATAATGTAAGAAAGGTGTCTAGTTTCAATCTTTTGCATGTGACTATCCAATTTTCCCAGCACCACCTATTATAGAGACTATCTTTTCTCCATTGATAATTATCGGCACCTTTATCAAATATTAGTTGACCATATATAAATGGGTTTATTTCTGGACTCTCGATCTGTATTATTGGTCCATGCATTGGTTTTTGTGCCAATACCAGATTATTTTTTATTATTATACCTTTATAATATAGTTTGAAATCAGGAAGTATGCCTCCAACCTTGTTCTTTCTCATAATGGTTTCAACTATTTGAGGTATTTTGTGGTTCAATACAGATTTTAGGATTTTTTTTTTCTGAAATGGCATTGAGGTCTTGATAAAGATTACACTAAACATATACATGGCTTCAGGTCATATAGATATTTTAACAACATTAATTTTTCAATCCAAGAACATGGGGTATCTTTTCATTTATTTGTTTCCACTTCAACTTATTTCATCAGTGTCTTATAGTTTCCAGTGTAAAGATCATTCACATTCTTGGTTAAACTTATTCTACAGTATTTTATTGTGTTTGATGTTTTGGAAAAGTAATTGTTTTCTTAATTACTTTTATATATAATTTTGTTAGTGTATAGAAACACTACTAATTTTGTATGTTAATTTTGTATCCTATAATTTACCGAATTCATTGATTACATCTAGTATTTTTTTGTGGAGCCATTAGAATTTTCTATATATAAAATCATGTCATCTGCAACTAGTGACAATTTTACTTCTCCTTTCCAAATCTGATGCCCTCTATTTTGTTTTCTTGCCTGACTGTCCTGGTTAAGAGTTACAGTATTATGTTGAATAGGATTGGTAAGAATTGGTATTCTTATTGTGTTCTTAATCTTAGAGAGTTTTCAAAATTTCACCATTGACTTGTCCAGATCTCCCAACACCATTTTTTGAAGAGGCTATTTTTACTCCATTTTATGCTTCTACCCCATTTATCAAATATTAATCAACCATAGAAGCATGGATTTATTTTTGGTCTCTCTATTCTGTTCCATTGATCTATGTGTCTGTTCGTATTGCAGTACCAGACTGTTTTGATTACAGTGGACTTGTAATGTAGTTTGATATCAGGTATTGTGATCCCTCCTACTCTATTCTTCTTTTTCAAGATTGATGAGGCCATTCAGGGTCATTTTTATTTGCATATAAATTTTTGAAATATTTGTTCTAAATTTCTGAATTATGTCAGTGATATTTTAATAGGGATTGCATTGTATTTACAGATTGTTTTGGGTAGTATGGACATTTTAATGACGTTAATTATTCCAATCCATGAACGGGGTATATGTTTCCACTTATTTGTATCTTCCTTAATTTCTTTCTTCAATATTCTATAGTTTTCCAAGTACAGGTCTTTTACTTCCTTGGTTAAGTTTATTCCTAGGTATTTTATTTTTCTTGTTGCTATAGCAAACAGGATTAGAAGATGAAACTAGACAACTAACTTACACTATACACCAGAATAAACTCAAGATGAATAAAACACTTAAAAATAAGCTGTGACATTGTAAAAGTCCTGGAGGAAAACATAAGCAGTAAAATTTCAGATATCCCATCCAGAAATATTTTCTCCACTGTAACTACGAGGGCAAGGGTAATAAAGGGAAAAAATAAACAAGTGGGACTACATCAAATTAAAAAGCTTCTGCATGGATAAACATTATGAAAATGAAAAGGGATCCAACCATATGGGAAAACATATTTACCAACGATACCTCAGACAAGGGTTTGATCTCCAAAATATATAAAGAACTCATGACTCGACACCAGGAAGACAAACAATCTGATAAAAATAATGGGCAAAGGACCTGAACAGACACTTCTCCAAGGAGGACATACACAGGGCCTGTGGGTATATCAAAGGAGGCTCAGCATCACTAGCCATCAGAGAGAGGCAAATTAAAACCACAGTGAGATACCACTTCACACCAGTCAGAATGGCCATCATAAACAAATTAACAAACAAGTGCTGGTGAGGATGTGGAGAAAAGGGAACCCTGGTATACTGTGGGTGGGAATGCAGACTGGTGCAGCCACTGTGGAAAACAGTTTGGAATTTCCTCAGAAAACTAAAAATGGAGCCACCTTTTGATCCAGTGATCTGCTTCTGGGATTATTCTCTAAGAATCCTGAAACACCAATTCAAAACAACCTATACACCCCTATGTTCATAGCAGTGTTATTTACAATAACCAAGTGCTGGAAACAACCTAAGTGCTCATCTGTAAATGAGTGGCTCCAAAAACTGTGGAATTACATTTACACAATGGAACACTATGCAGCAGAAAGAAAGAAGGGACTTCTACTTTTCATGACTGCACAGATGAAACTGGACAGCATTATGCTAAGTGAAATAAGCCAGGCAATGAGAAACAAATACCATGTGATTTCACCTATAAGTGGTATTAATCAACAAAATGAACAAATGAGCAAAATAGAACCAGAGACATGGAAATAAAGAACAAATTGGCAGTGACCAGAGAGAAGGGAGGAGGGTGATAAGGGTGGAAAGAAGGGGAAGGGACTAGTCAAGGAACATGTGTGAACAACCCATGGACATGGACTACAGGTTGAGGATTGACTGTGGGGGTTGCTGGGCAGGGCAGTGGAGAGCAATGGGGGAAAATTGGGACAACTGTAACAGAACTACAATAAAATACTCAAAATAATTTCACCACTGAGAACGATGCTGTTTACTTGCTATATGTTTATTATGTTGGGATACATTTCTTCTATACCTAATTGTTCAGAGTTTTCATCATTAATATGCATTAAATTTCATCAAATACTGTTTCTGCATCTAATGTGATAATATTATTTTATATTTCATTTTATTAATGTGATGTGTCACATTTAATGATTTGTATATGTTGAAACACCCTTGAATCTCCGGGGTAAATCCTACTTGATGATAACATGTGATCCTTTTAATGCACTGCTGAATTTGGTTTGCTAGTATTTGTTGAAGTTTTTTGTATGTATGTTAATCAGGGATATTAGCCTCTAGGTTATTTTTTTTTCTATAATGTCCTTATCTGGCTCGGTATCAAGTTAATGATGGCCTTGAACATTATTTTTGAGAGTGTTTCTCTTCCTTCAGTTTTTCTTGGAAGAGTATGAGAAGGATTGGCATTAATCCTTCTGTAACTAGTAAAATTTACCAGTGAAGCAATGTGGCTCTGGACTTTTGTTGTTGTTGTTGGGAGGTTTTAAATTACTGATTTAATCTCCTTACTCATTATCGGTCTATTCAGGTTTTTTATTTCTTCATGATTCAGTTTTGATAAATTGTATGTTTCTGTAAGTTTATTCATTTCTTCTAGATTGTCCAGTTCATTGATATATAGTTGTTCATAGTAGTCTCTCATGTTCCTTTGTATTTCTGTGGTATCAATTGTAATGTCTTCTTTTTCATTCATAATTATATAAATTTGGGTCCCGTCTCTCTGTTTTTTGCTTGCTTCTTTTTTTAGTTAGTGTAGCTAAGGGTTTGTCAATTTTGCTAATCTTTTCAAAGAACCAACTCAGTTTTGGGGTTTTTTTTCTTGTATTCTATTTCATTTTTTCTGCTTTTATTATTCTCTTACTTTTTCTAACTTTTGGCTTAGTTTGTTCTTTTTCTAGTTCCTTTAAGTGTAAAGCTAAGTTATTAGATATTTCTAATCTCTTAATATAGGCTTTTATTGCCATGAGTATTCCTCTCAGACCTGCTTTTGCCACATTTCCTAAGTTTTGATGTATTGTATTTTCATACTTGTCTCAAGAAACTTATTTCCCTTTTATTTTGTGATTCATTTGTTCTGCAGGAGTGTGTTTCTTTCCATATATTTGTGATTTTTTCAGTTTTTTCTTGTTACTTATATTTTTGTATCATTGTAGTAAAAAAAAAAGATACTTGGTTTTCTCTGTCCATGCTTTGCCACTTAGCATTTTTATATATTATCTGATTTAATCCTCACAATACACCTATGAGATGAATATAATTATTAAACTTCACAAATGAGGAATAGGAGACAGAGACATTAGGTGACAGACTACAGATCGAATTGCTAATAAATCAGTAAAACCAGGATGTGAATCCAGGTGTACTTGATGTCACAGATTTTTTTTACCACTAAACTGTAATACTTTCTGACATCTTGCGTTCTGATTTTTTAAAAAGAAGAAAATATAAAGAAAGCAAACAGTCAAAAGCAGAAATATTAAACTTTGCTCACAGACTAGTATATTCCCTGGCCAGGAGGCACAGCTACATTTTATTGGGGACAAAATGTGTAGACAGTATAAAGAGAAAGTAGCTGGATGATGAGTGGGATTGCTAAGCAACAGTTTATAAAATCCAGGGAAACCATGGCAACAGAACACTGTGGTCCCAGCCATGAACTTAATTTAACATTCAAGAGTAAAAGCAGAGTTATCGGGAACATCTGGTAAAAAAAAAAAAATCAGGAGTGTTTTGGAAATATAAAGCATTATGAACATCATTTTTGTTGCTATCACCACCACACATGAAGGAAATAATCCAAGCAATTGGAGCATATCAAAAAACAATTGACCACGGACTTTTAGAATTAAAAAGTCATTGTCACATATAGAACTGTAGGATTTTTCCTACCATCGCGTTCTCTGGGTATTTTTATATACGAAAGGTATTGACATGTGCATGTTTATTTTATATGCTTCTTACCTAATGAGTTCCTTAATTTTTTAAGTTTACTCGCTAGTTCTCTGGAGTAGAGTTTCTCAATCTTGGAACTACTGGCATTTGAGTAAGGTAATTATTCTGTGTGCAAGGTGGGGAGGCTGTCACGTGAATTGTTGGATGTTTAGCAGTATCTCTGGCTTTTATTCACTAGGTTTTAGTAGTAACCTACACTGTGCAGCTGTGATAACAGAATGTCTGCAGATGTTGTTAAATAACCCCTGTTGGCAAGGAGGCAGGGTACTAGTATTGGTTCAATCAATCAATCGATCTCTTTCCTCTCTCTCTATTCCCTCTCTTCTCTCTCTGGGTAAGGTCCATCCCCCTCCCTCCATTCTTCTTAAAAAGCTAGTAATTTTGGTTCTTCGAAAATAATTTTATTAAGAGTTTGAACAGTCATAATTCTTGTTCTTTTATTTATGTTTTGTATTTATTGATCTTTCTCATCAAGGACACTATCGATACCCAATTTTACTTACCTTTTAAAATTGTTGTTCAACAACAGTTGTCCCTGTTTTCCCCCCCCAACTCTTCCCACCCC
>PVJD01016377.1:0-21237 GCA_004026545.1 Mormoops blainvillei
TCCACTGCTGGGATTATACCCTAAGAATCCTGAAACAGCAATTCAAAAGAACCTGTGCACCCCAATGTTCATAGCAGCGTTATTTACAATAGCCAAGTGCTGGAAACAGCCTAAGTGCCTATCAGTAAATGAGTGGATCAAAAAACTGTGGCACATTTACACAAAGGAATACTATGCAGCAGAAAGGAAGAAGGGGCTCCTACCCTTTGCAACACCATGGGTGGAACTGGGGAGCATTATGCTAAGTGAAATAAGCCAGGTGGTGAAAAAGAAATACCATATGATCTCACTTATAAGTGGAACCTAATCAGTTAAAAAGCAAACAGGCAAAATAAAATGGAGACATGGAAATAAAGGACAAACTGACAGAGACCAGAGTGCAGGAGAGAGGGGGATAATGGGGAAAGAAGGGGAAAGGTCGAGTCAAGGGACATGTCTAAAGGACCCACGGACAAGGACAATGGGGGGAGTATTGAATATGTGAGGCGGGGGTGGGAAGCGCAGGGGAGAGCTATGGGAGAAAACTGGGGACAACTGTAATTGAAAAACAATAAAAAATTTAAAAAATAAAAATAATATATGGTTAAAATAATTGTATATATCAAGGTTCATTCTTTGTGTTGTAAAGTTCTGTGGGTTTTGAGAATTGCATAGTATTATTTTTCTACTACTACAATACATATTAATTCCACAATCTAAAATCCCCCTTTGTTTCCTTTAGCTAAACATTGTTAACTGTTTACCCTTCAGTGGAATATAAGCTTATATAAGTACAGGAGTTTTGTCTGTCTGGTTTAGTCTTGTATTCCCAGTCCCTAAAAAGTTACTTCACACATGTTAAGTGCTATATATCTATATCTATATCTATATCTATATCTATATCTATATCTATATCATCTATATCTATATCTATATAGATATAGATATAGATATATAATATATAATATATAATATATTTTTAATAAGAGGGGATTTCAACTCCTACCCTCTGAAATCCAACTCTTTTCTCCTCCACTGTAAAATTTTTAAACCTTCACAGGGAAACAACATATCAGTCCCTGGCCCAGAAATTTATCATGACATAGACCAGCTATTTTCAACCAGTGTGCAGCAAGAGTTTAAAAACATGCAATACCTGACTATTTATTCAGGGACACTGACCTCCTTTCCCTGAGACTGTCAACTAAAAAAATGACAACAGTCAACACAACAATAACTGTCTGGTGTGAATGAATAAAAATTATACCTATTTTTTGTCAGATTGGCAAAAAATATTTTTGGTGTGTTGCAGAATTTTAGTAATTAGTCTATGTGTGCCATGAGATGACAAAGTTTGAAAATCATTGGAATAGACAGACACTTGTGCATGTAGGCTCTAACAAACTTCTCTCTCCTAGGAACTTTTCTTAATTGTTCCACCTTTGTAAGTAAGCATATCATATGTATAACACTACTATAGTATTTTCTACCATATACTACAATTATTCTTTTCCCCAGCTTTATTGATATACAATTGACAAACAAAATTATATATATTTAAGGACTACAATGTGATGATTTGATATACATTTACTTTGTAAAATGATTAGCACAATCAGGTTAACATAGCCATCACCTCGCATAGTTACCTTTTTTTATTTTTGGTGTATATGCTTAAGACCTACTCTCTTAGCAAATTTCAAGTATATAATACAGTATTATTTATTATAGTTATCATGATATATATTTGATGTCCAGAACTTATTCACCTTATAACTGAAGACTTGTACCCTTGACTAGAATCTCCTGATTTCTCCTACACTCCAGCCCTGGTAAACATGATTCTACTCTCTGTTTCTATGAATTTAACTTGTACCTTTTTTTTTAGATTCCACATAAAAGTAAGATCATACAGTATTTGTCTATCTCTGTCTGGTTATGTTGCTTAGCATAATGTCTTCTAGGTTCATCCACTTTGTTGCAAATGGTGAAGTTGCCTTCTTTCTCATGGCCGAATAATATTCCATTGTGTGTGTATGTGATTTCTATATGTATGTATTATATATATATAATATCTAATCTTTGTTTTCCATTCATTCATCACTGTACACTTAGGTTGTTTCTATATCTTAGACATTGTGAATAAAGCTGTAGTGAGTGCTGGAGTATAGATATTGCTTTGAAATAAGGATGTTGTTTCTTTCACCGTATGCCAGAAGTGGGATTGCTAGATCATATGGTAATTCTAGTTTAAATTTTTTGAGAAACCTCCATACTGTTTTCCACACAGCTGTACCAATTTACATTCCCACCAATAATGTACAGGGGTTTTCTTTTTTCCACATCATTGCCAACATTTATTTCCTGTGCTTTTGATAAAAGCCTAACAGGTATGAGGTGATGTTGCACTGGCTTTGATTTTCTTTTCTCTGATCATTAGTGACTGTTGAGCATCTTTTCATGTATGTGTTTACCATTTGTATGACTTATTTGGAAAAATGTCTATCCGAGTCCTTTGCTCATTTAAAAATAAGATTATTTAGGTACTTTTGCTATTTGAGTTGTATGAGTTCCTTATGTATTTTGAATTTTCATCCCTTATCAGATGTACGGTTTTCAAATATTTTATAACAGTCCATATGTTGCCTTTTCTTGTTGATTGTTTCCTTTGCTGTGTAGAAGCCTTTTAGTTTTGATGTAGTCCTGCATGTCGTTTTTGCTTTTCTTGTTTGTACTTTTGGTATCATATCCAAAAAAAAAAAAAAAACATTGAAAAGATCAATGTCAAGGAGCTTTTCTCCTGTTTTCTCCAAGAAGTCTATGGTTTAAGATCTTACATTTGAGCCTTTAATCCATTTTGAAGTAATTTTTTTGTGAGTGGTGCAAGATAGACGTCTAGTTTAATTCTTTTGCATGTGGATATCCACTTTTCCCCAACACCATTTATTTAAGAGACTATCTCCTCTCCATTGTGTGGTTTTTCTTGTCCTTTTTGAAAGTTAGTTGACCATATATGTGTGGTATTCTGGACTTTCTACTGTGTTCCATTGGTCTGTGTCTGTTCTTATGTCAGTGACATATTGTTTTGATTATTATAGCTTCGTATCATAGTTTTAATCCAGGAAATGTGATGCCTGTGGCTTTGTTCTTCGTTCTCAAGATTGTTTTGTCCATTCAGTGCCTTTTTTTGCATACAAATTTTAGGATTGTTTTTTAAATTTTTGTGAAAAACAACGTTGAAATCGATAGGTATTGAATTGAATCTCCTTTAGGTAGTAGGGGCATTTTAACAATATTAATTCTTCCAGTCCCTTACATTCATTTGTGTCTCCTTCAGTTTCTTTCATTAGAGTCTTACTGTTTTCAGTGTATGGGTTTTTCGCCTCCTTGGTTAAATTCATTTCTAAGCATTTTATTCTTTGTGATGATATTGTGAATAGGATTATTTTATTAGTTTCTCTTTCTGATAGTTCATTGATAATGCGAGAAATGAACTGATTTTTGTGTGTTGATTTTATATCCTGCACTTAATTGACTTTGTTTACTAGTTCTTTTTGAGAGGTTACTTTTTTATTTTATTATATTTTATTGATTACGCTATTCTAGTTGTCCCAATTTTCCCCCTTTACCCCCTCCACCCAACACCTTCCACTACCCCTTGTGATTCCCCCTCCTTTGTTCATGTCCATGGGTCATGTATATAAGTTTTTTGTTTGCGACTCCATTTCCTGTACTTGCTCTTAGCTTCCCCCTACCTATTCTGTACCTACCAATTTGTTTTTCTTAATTCCTTCACCTATTCCCCCAGGCCCCCTTTCCAGTTGGCTACCACCCCAATGTTCTCCATATCTATGCTTCTGTTTCCGTTGTGCTTGTTTTCTTGGTTTGTTTTTTAGATTCAGTTGTTGATAGTCATGTATTTATTGCCATTTTAATGTTCATAGTTTTGATCTTCTTCTTTTTCTTAAAAAATCCCTTTTACATTTCATGTAATAATGGTTTAGTGATGATGCACTCCTTTAGCTTTACCTTATCTGGGACTCACTTTATCTGCTTTTTGAGTCTAAATGAGAGTTTTGTTGGATACAGTATTCCAGGTTGTAGGTCCTTGCATTTCATCACTCTGAACACTTCTTACCATCCCTTCTAGCCTGCAAAGTTTCTTTTGAGAAATCAACTGACAATCTTATGGGAGCTCCCCTGTAGGTAATTGTCTGCTTCCTTCTTTCTACTTTTAAGATTCTTTCTTTATCTTTAACCATTGACATTTTAATTATGAGTGTCTTGCTGTGGTTTTCTTTGAGTCCATCTTGTTTAAAACTTTCTGCTTGCTAGACTTGTGTGTCTATTTCCTTCGCCAAATTAGGGACGTTTTCTTTTTCAAATAGGTTTCCAATTTTTGCTCTTTCTCTTCTTCTGTCACCCCTATGATGTGAGTATTGGTGCACTTGAAGTGTCCCAGAGGCTCCTTACACTATCCTTATTTTTTTTAATTCTTTTTTCTTTTTGCTATACTGATTGGATTTCTTTTGCTTCCTTATGTTCCAAAGCATTTATTTGATTCTCAGCTTCATTCCCTGTGCTGTTGATTTCCTATAAATTGTTCTTTACTTCAATTACTGTCTCCTTCATTTCTACTTGGCTCTTTCTTATGCATTGAAGTACTCACCGAGTTCCTTGAGCATCCTTATAACCAGTGTTTTGAACTCTGCATCTGTTCGATTGATCATCTTCATTTTGTTTAGTTTTTTTTCTGTATTTTTGTTCTGTTCTTCCTTTGGGCCATGTTTCTTTGTCTCTTCATTTTGGCAGCCTCACTATGTTTGCTTCTATGTGTTAAGTAGAGCTTCTTTGACTGTGTGTCTTGGTACATGGCCTAATGAAGTAGGTGTCCCGTAGGGTCCAGTAGCACAGCCTCCCCTATCTCCCAAGCTGGGTACCCAAGGTGCACCCTCTGTGTGAGCTGAGCACACCCTCCTCTTGTAGTTGAGTCTTGGTTTCTGTCAGCAGCTCAATGTGAGGGTTTTACCCAGGCTAGGCAGTTGGTAGGACTGGCTGTGAGCACTGGCTACTAAACACCTCCCTTTGTGGTTTGTGAAGGTGATTGGATGGTGGTTCTCCAACATGGACTGTAACTGCTGGGTGCGCAGTCTTTGGGGTTTCCCAGGTGGTGCAGTCCAAGGTCAGCCACCCCCTATCTGTGTTCTGTCTGGGACCACTTGATGTAAACTATAAAATGGTCTGCAGATGGCTGCTGCAAGTGGCTGGCCAGGCCACTCGGTTAGAGATATGGGGGCTGGGCTTAGCTGTTGTTTGTTTCAGTGGATTTAGGAAGGCCTGAATCTTGCACTTAGCCCAGCTATTCATATGGAAAAGCCACTGTTACCAAGGTGGGAGGGTCCATATTTTGGAAGGGTCAGAGCCTTAGGTAATTGTCAGGGCTAATCGTGTGAGCTAAGTTGATGGAGTCTCAGATATGGTGCCATTGTACTGTAGCTCTGTGTGGTGCAGGGCTCAGAAAAGGAACAATGATCACTGTCTACAGTTCTGTCAAGGAGGAAACTGTCCCCAGCATTTTCTCTGATGCTAGACACTTCATTTCCTCCCCATATGTCACTGGTGCCCTTCAAGGCACTGCCCTGTGGCTTGTGCCAGAGGGAATGAACCTGAGTAAGTCCATGTGCAGGGTCATCCAAGAAAGGGCATCTGAGAATCTCACAGTTTCTCCTGTCAATTGAACCCCCATTGTTTTTTACAGCCAGAAGTTATGGGGACTTATCTTCCTGGCACTGGAACCCTGGGCTGGGTCGTCTGGTGTGTAGCTTTGATCTCTTGCTCCTGAGATCTCTCTCCTAATTATATCCACCACATTTGGGTCTGGAAACAGCCTAGTCCATGCCTCCATATCTCTACCCCTCAACCCCTCCTACTTCTCTGGATGAATTTGGTTTCTTTAATTCCTTATTTATTGGACTTCCATATTGCTCTATTTTCTGATGGTTCTGGGTGATAGTTCTGTAGTTTTGCTGTAATTTTGCTGTGGTTGTGCAAGGAGGCAAGCCATGTTTACCTATGCCTCCATCTTGACCAGAAATCTGTTAATTAGCTCTAATGGAGTATTTGGGTTTGTCTGTGTATAACATAATGTTATCTGCAAACGGAGACAAATTTTCCTTCTTTCCTTCTCATTTGGATGTCTTTTATTTATTTTTCTTGATTAATTGCTCTGACTAAAACTCTCAGTAGTATGTTGACTAGCACCGGTAAGAGCGGGCACCCTTGTCGTGTTCCTGATTTTAGAACAAAATCTTTCAGTTTTTCTTCATTGAGTATGATGTTAACTATGGACTTGTCATATACGACCCTTATTATGTTGAGTTACATTATTTTTTCTACACCAATTGAGAATTTTTTAATAAAAGGATGTTGTATTTTGTCAAACAGTTTTTCTGCTTCATTTTGTTAATGTGGTATATCATATTAGATTTGCTTATGTTGAAATTTCCTTGGATCTTAGGGATAAATTTCACTTGATCATGGTGTATGATTATTTTCATGTGCTGACGAATTCAGTTTGCTAATATTTTTGAAAACTTTCGCACTTATGCTCATCAAGGATATTGGTCTATAGTTTCTTTTTGTGTAGTGTCCTTATCTGGTTTCAATATAAGGGTAATGCAGGCCTTGTAAAATGAATTTGGGAGTGTTCCTTCTTCAATTTTTTTGGAAAAGTTTGATAAGAGTTTGTATTAATTTTTCTTTAAATGTTTGGTAGAATTCACCAGTAAAGCCTTCTGGTGTGGGCTTTACTATGTTGCAAGGTTTATGATTACTGATTGAATATCCTTACTTGTTATTGGTCTATTTCTTCATGGTTCCATCTTGGTAAATTGTATGTTTCTAGGAATTTATTTCTTGTAGGTTTGTCAATTATTTGACATATAATTGTTCATAATAGTCTTTTATGATCCTTTGTATTTATGTGGTACCAGTTATGTCACTTCTTTCATTTCTGATTTTATATATTTGAGTCTTTTTTTCTAAAGTCCAAATGTAAACCAGACCTAGTATCTTTGTTGATATCTTCAATGACAAATTTTACCAGAAAAATGACCAGATTCAGGACCAATATATAACCCAAAAAGTTCTGAAAGTGTGTGCTTCCCCAGTGAACCAAGAACTTATGAGCACACTTCACCTCCGCCACCGTCCTCCAGTTCCACTATTAGACATAGTAATCTGTTCCCTGCTCCTTAGAAGGAACTACTTTGGCTTTTCTCTGTCTTAACCTCTCCTCATGTGATGAGAATTCCATGAATTCAAGGAGATGTGCCCATCCAGAGGCTATAATTCCTCTTCCAGAACATGGTCTGGGTAGCTGGGATCCTGAGATTCCCTGCCTAGATGATCCGTAGCTGACATCTGGGACTTGTGTAATCCACCTCCCTAGGTCTGCCTTTGCAGAGACAGATGTACTATAGGGGTGCTTCCCCTGACAATAGTGCTATAGATGGAGGTAGCATATGAAATCTGGGTTGTCTTGTATTCACATAGGTGTGTGTTTGGTTCCTCAGAGTGCATAACTACATTGGAGATGACAAGAGAGGGGCTGGCCAAAGGCCTAGGGACTCATCTATCCTTTTATCCAAAATTCCACAAATGTTAGAGATCAATTCACTTTCTCCCCCTCGGGCTGAAAGTTGTGTTCATTGGAATTTAGGACCATTCATAAGAATCTGATCTAAACCTCAGGTCTTGCTTCTCTCTGATCACAAATTAAGAGATTGGGTCCATAATGTTGTTCACAGTCCATGACTGGGCCAATAAAACATCAAGAGTACATGAACTCTTAGTGAAGATGGATATGGCCTTATTAAGAGACCCCATGAAGGCTAAGTGCAATCTTGACCCACACCGACTGAAGTAATCCATAGCCAAGTTCTTACCTCAGTGGAAGTTGCTTTCTTGAGCATCCTTACAGTAGGCTCTCAAACACCTTTTCTCTAAATCATTAAAGGTAGGGGCTGTGTCTTAGTCTATGCTGGCTCTCAGCGGACACGACAAATGCTCCCTAAGCCCTACTAACTGCCTAGAAACTACAAAGTAGTACATTATTATGTTTATCTTAGCAGAAAATAGCAGGTCTTCCAGCTCTCGGATCAAATAAAACAGGAACTATGACCCCATTAAAAGTACCAGAGACGTTATTCCTAGAGCAATTGTCAACTGCAACAAGCACTTTACAAAATATATGGGAGGAAAACCAATCTTTATTCCAAAATTAACAGGTCTTTCCAATGGTTAGAGCTATAGAAATACATTCAAGGAGCACTCTACAAAGTTTGTTTGTTAAGCCATTGCACTCAAATTTTAGATTTCATCAGAATAACCTGGAAGGATTTTAAAAAACCATATAATTCTGGGTCTCTTCCCCAGAGTATTTCATTCAGTAGCCTTGGATGGGGTCTAAAAGTCCGTATTCCTAACAAGTTTCCCAGTCATTCTGACAGTGCTCATTTGGACACCATACTTTGAGAACCATCACTTAAAGCAAAAGAAGAAAGATACATAAATTAATAAAAAGACCTTAACACAAGCCAATCTGAGATACAGAAGAGTTTGGCAGATAACCCTAAATCAAGATCATGAGAATAAAAGAAAATCTAGGGTGAAAAAAATCAGACACATTTAAAAAAGGCTCAAGCTGGTGAATTGGGCACCATCAGGTGATAATACAGAGGCAACAAAAAAGCACTTATTTTCCTACATGAACTCTCTAAATAACAATTATAAAGGAGAGGTAATATCTTTTTATAAAAGTATATTAACTAATAAAAATAAGAAATAGTACAATTAGAAAAATCACCAGTTTATAGCCTCCCAGTGTATTAGCATACCCAGATATTGAACATTGACAGTTGCTAATATTATAAAAAGAGAGACAATCAGATGTTATATAACCTTACCAATGAAAGAATATAACCCTCTCTCTCTCTCTCTCTCTCTCTGTCTCTCTCTCTCTCTCTCTATATATATATATATATGTTCTTGACGAATAGAGTGAACATGACTCTGATCAAGCCTTTGGATCTAGCAACCAACTTGCAGGAATACTGAGGACAGAGAAATATGCTTAGCTGCACTGCAATTACACCTGCAATCAACAAAATCCAAACTGTGGGAAATTCTACAGGTCAAACATTCCCAGTTTTTCAATAGATAAATAAAAATAATAATAATAAAAGAGATGGAGAAGGGAACTGTCAATTAAGAAACTTCAACTTTTTAATAAGCAAGCTTAAACTAAAGTACACCTTGGTGACAAAACTATTTTTAAAAACATCAGTCAAGATAGTTGTTATTTTAGGGGGAGAGAGAAGTTGGGATTGAGGGCAGGAAATTCAGAAGTTTCTAGGATGGCTGGTAAAATTTCCTTCTTTGACCTAGGTGGTGGCTACAAGGGCACAACCCCATACATGGTAGGAAATTTTGTATCTATATTTTATTTTATAATTAAATTTTTACAAAATCAACTACCATTATAGACAAAAGAGTGAACTGTTTTGGGGATATGTGAAAATACTTACTTTATAGAAACCAAGATACCTAAATATATTACTTCTTACTGACCTAGGTCTACCTTGTCTTATGAGGTAGATGGCAGAAGACAATGTTGTAGGTAGTAGAGAGGAGTGAATCAAAACCATTCAGGCCAAACAGAGGCTTTCTTTCAGTTTAGAGTACTGAAAATGCTGACAAAGAGCAAAGAATCTCAACTTAGTCTTATAAATGCATAAGTAAATGGTAAATAAATAAGACTTCAGAGAATTATAGAAAGTTATAAAGGCAAAAAATTGTTCTTCCAGCTGGAGAAGAAAAATGTTGAATCTTGTTTCTAGTTGCCATATTGTTCCCTAGGGATAAGTATCCTTTGTTGAGCCTCACAAAACAGTGACTTTGAGACTGCTGATTTGCCTCTGTGACATTGAAGCTTCTGGGTGTTTATCTAACTTTTTGGGCTGCCCAGCCAGTTCACAAGAAGTGGATGAGTCCTTTGGTCTGATGTGCTTTAAATGTGTGATGTTCAAAGGCAGGGAGAGACCCTCCACCTAGTTATATCCATAGTGCTTACCATAGTCCAGACATATCACAGAAACTAAGATAAGAGTCTGTCAGTCTGAAATGATTGCCCTTCACACTGGCCTCATTTCTACTTTTCATAGAAGTTGACTCTCTTGGAATTAGTGATTGAATTTAATTGTTATTGAAAGTTACTGTTATTTAAAACATTTAATCTACATAATTAATTACTTTCCTATGATGTCTTCCGTTGCATATGGATTGCATTTACCCATTCTGAAATATATAAAAATATCTTTAATATATTTTTTAAGATTTTATTTTATTTTTAGACAGAAGGGAAGGGAGGGGGAAAGAGAGGGAGAGAAACATCAATGTGGGTTTGCCTCTCTCACGCCCTTCATGGGAGACCTGGCTGGCAACCCAGGCATGTACCCTGACAGGGGAATCGAACCAGCAGCCCTTTGGTTCACAGGTTGACACTCAATCCGCTGAGCTACACCATCTGGGGCAAATATCCTTAGTATTTAAAAAAGTTGATTATTTTGGGAATATTCTCAAAACTATGCTTATAGAATTATACCATATAATTTATGTCCTATAAATCATCTTGGTCTGTAACAAAAGAATAATAGCTGATTATTAACAATAAAATTAAAAGAAAAACTGAAATCCCCAATGTAAAATATGATACCCACTCATATGTGTATATATCTGTTCTTTTCTGAAAGTACAAGATGATTTGACTACTCGTTTCTTTATGTGTATTTCCTGTGAGATTGTACACTCTGTGAGGTCAGGGGCCTTGACTATCTTACTTGTCCCTCCAATATAGACCCTTGTGTTCAGGCAAGTAGCAGGCACTAAATAGCTATGTATTGGATTCTGCTTATTGTTATCGATGGGGTTTTGAGACCTAAGCCAGAAATGTTACAATTATTTAACAAAAGTTTAATCATATCAAGCATGCACCACAAATTTTTTCCTGTCTAGGTTTTACATTCAAGACAAAGGCAGACCAGCTTGGAAACCCTGGTATAGTGTGATAAAGCTGTGATAGGAATACAAACAAGAAAATACAGTATAATGCAGAATAAAATAATCACTATATAGTAGCACTCTGCCCCCTTATCCACAGTTTCAGTTACTCACAGTCAACTTCAGTCCAGAGATATTAAATAAAAATTCCAGAAAAACTATTTATAAGTTTTAAATTGTGTGCCGTTCAGAGTAGCATGATAAAATCTCACATTGTCTTGTTTTGTCCGACCCAGAATGTGAATCATCCCTTTGTCCACACTGTATACCCTGCCCAACCATTTGTTGCTTAGTAGCAGTCTTGATTATCAGATTTACTATTGTGGTAGTGCTTGTGTTCAAGTAACCTTTATTTTAATTAATAATGGCTCCAAAGCCGAAGACTAGTGATGCTGGCAGTTGACATATACCAAAAAGAAGCTGTAAAGTGCTTCATTTAAGGGAGAAGTTATGTCCGTGTAAGTAAAAACATAGTATAGATAGGTTTTGGCATTCTCTGCTGTTTCACGCACCCAGTGGGGTGGGGTATTAGAATATATTCCTTGCAGATAAAAGAGGAACTACAGTAATTTTCTTCTGTGTGGGGGGAGGGGATGAGTAGGAGTGGAAAATCACATACATCAGAACAGTGACATAAGAACTGAACATAAAAGAATGGAAAGGATTTTGATGAGAAAAAGCTGGTGGAAAGAGCAATCTAGAAAGGAAGAAAAGCATAAACTAAGACTTGGGGACAAGAAAATGGGTAACTTGTGTAGGGATGATGGAAGTCTTCATAAATAGAAATCCTACTAAGTTTTGTGTTGTCTAACATTTTTACTTAGTATCTCAGCACAAGGCAATATTCAAAGATGTGGATGGAGTGTGTGTTAATGTGCACAGGTACTCATTGTAGATTCCAACTTGGCGTAAACTGTATCAAGTGGGTTTTGGTGTTCTCAAAATCAGCCCTGGCTTTACTAGGAAAAAACTTGTGTTAGCATTTCTAGCATCCTTCTCCATAAGAGGAGCTTGAGCAATTTCTTTGGTGGAACATATTTCTTTTTTTTATTGTTTTATAATTTATTTTTAAAATGACAGTAACAAATACTTTTCCCTTTTTGGGGAATTATATAACTATATTCAGTGGAAAGGGCCTTAAAAGTAACAGCATTTTGTCCAAATCAAATTTATATAATTGCACAAAAGTCATACAAAGCATTAAGAAATACTAAGAAAGAGTACAGTACTCTCAGCTTCTCAGAAACACAACCCAAGAGGCCTTGATTTCATGGGGACCCCTGATCTGAATAACACTGATGCTCACCCCAAACTCCTCAGTGACAGAGGCAGAAGATGGAAGAGCAGCCAGGAGGACCTACATACTTTGTGACAATGGAATTTTGCCCTAACATAAGGCTGCTTGATGTATTCTTCTCATTCTACTGGGAGCATTGAACACTTTTGCTTGAAGTATATTTGCCCAGGTTTAAAACCCACACAGAGAACTTGACATCACCATCAGAAGTAGCTTCCTAACTTAGATATTAAGACTATAGGAAGAGTAGAGTTTTTACTCCACAGTCCCAGTTTCCTGGTTATTGGGGTTGGTGGGGGGGGCAGAAATTCCCAAAATAAACACATAAAAGTATGTGGTAGACACATACTAGTTCTTAAAGCTTCCCTTTTGACAGAAGTTCCCAAATAAACTATCTGCAAAAGTCTAACCTTGTTAACTTTGCAAACTGAGTACTTGTACAATTGTGTCCAATGGTGTTTTGAGAGAGATATGACTCTTCCAGTGCTAATGGCAGAGAAAAAGAAAAGATCTTAGGCTGTTCATAGGCACTTGGTGGTTTCGTATTTTGTTTTTGTTAGTAGTAGAGGAAATCACAGAATAATAACAGGGCTATCTCCCTGAAAGCTAGGTGCCACTCCTCTCACTTTAGGTAAGTAGAGGACCTGCCCTTGGCCAGACTATCAGCTTCAAGGGTGCACTATGAGGGCAGTGCATTAAGAATCTATAAAGGAAAAATGGATGTCTGGTAAAGGAATTGTCTTTAGACTGAGAACAGATGGATGGAGGGTTGGATCTGCAGCAGACGCCTATATACTTTTCTTTCTTTTCCATGTCCTTTCTTTTCAAGAATCTAAACAATTTCCAGGCCCTGGGTAACCAAGTAGAAGGAAGGCTCGAAACTGTTTTGTTTGATAGCTAGTGTTGTTGGAATCTGGACAGTGGCTACATGGTGGGATTGCAGGACACCAGTGCCATGAGAGCCCATGTGGCTCCAGGACATGTGCAGGCACTGGAATAGGTTGGTACCAGTATGGAAGGCATGTATTCATCACACACAATTTCTGATGGGTGGCTTTTAGTGTAGGCAGAGACCTTGGTGTTTTGCTCCAAATAAACACATCACACAAGTATCTTATGCAATTAGGTGGATCTGAGCAAAAACACTGAAAAGAAAAGACCTGGAGAGGAGAAATTTTCTGTGCATTTAAATGTGTTAACTGGAATGCATGAACATATATAACCAAAAGCTATCTTTATGTTTAAAAATTAAACTTGCCTGGGTTATTAATTTTACAGAATTAATGTTACTAAAGTTATAGTAACATACAGTCCAAATATTCAATTTTCTCAATTCCTAGTTACTTCAAATAAACAAACAAAAAAGACCGCACGCACAATTATATACATTCATACAGTTCCTGCACTCCCAAATGAAACATGCATATAAATGTACATGCACAGACAACACTCAGAAAGCTCATGTGCACAGATACCAGTGTACACCCCTTGAACCTGAGATGCATGTGGGCTGCAATGAGGGTCAAGAGGCCCATGCTACAGATGTGTTTTATGTCATTTATCTCTTTGGGACAAACAGCAGAAAGAATGAGAGGTGAGTCCTGAGTCACCACTACATCACCCTTAATCTGTACACCAAGACCACGAAACTTGTCTGGGGCACCTCTGTCATCCTCTGGAATGTAAATGCCTGGCTCCACTGTGATGACCATGCCAGGCTGTAGAGGGAGGGAATGGGGTATGTCTAGAGTGTCATGGACATCCATCCCAAGGTAATGACCAACATGATGAGGACAGTATTTTTTAGCAGCCTTGAAGGCATTATTTTCCTTAATGTTCTTTACAATCCCCAGCTCTTTAAGCTTCTGTCCTTTTAGGGTCATCATCATGCTGTAGATGTTTTCCAAGCTTGTTCCAGGGCAGGAGAGGGTCAGGCAATCTCTCTGGATCCCTGGAACAGCATTGTGAAGTTCTGCCTGAGGTGCTGTAGATTTGCCATTGACTAGCCAGGTATGGGTGATGTCACTCACATAGCAAGAAGGTTCACACACTCTATCCAGCAACACCATCTCCCCATACTTGATAAGTTGATTATTCTTCACATAGTGGAAAGTGTTTGACCGATTGCCTCCAGCAACCACAGGTGAGTAGGCTAATATGTCTGCTCCTCAGGCCCAACATTCAAATTCAAACTTAGCATAAAGAAAGCTCTCCTCCACAGGGGTTTTACTGGCAAACATGGTCTCTGTGAAAACCTGTGACATCACCCTTCCAGAAATCTGCATTCATTGAATTTCAGGAGATTTTACCAGCTGGAGGCACTCTACCAGCTTCTGGACAGAGGGAACTTTGTTCTTGCTCCTGGCTTTGACCTCAGCCACATGCTGCATATAGTCTGAGTGAAGCTGTGTGTGAGCGGGCCTCCTCCAGTCATACCAAAGTCTATCTGTCTCAGCCTTCAGTTTTGGTAGTAGATGTTGAAATTCTTCCAGTGTATAGGCTTAATCCATGCTAATTAGAGCTATTGTTCCATCGGTGCCAGATTGTGGACCATACAAAAGTTCTCAACTGGGGTCTCCCCAAGGCACAAAAAGCATGGCCTTATGTGCTGGTAACTACTTGCCAGGGAGGCTTTGAAGGAGCAGAATGCTATCAGGCTCTTGGAATCCACACAGCTACAGGAAATTGTTTCTTGGTGGAAAGTGTAGGGGATATCATTGCTCATATAGTATGTAGGGTTGGATAGAAGAACCACTGTCTGGTCTGTCCCGCTCTGCCCTTGTTACTTCCTTGTGGATCAAAGACATTAGTTTGTGTCTGTGAAGTGCATATTCCACTTGGGATAGTCCTGGAGGTACCTCCTCTTACAGCTTTGAAAAACTGATTTCTTGTGTATTTCTGGAGTGAGCTGCATTTCCTGAGTCTCAGCTCACTTTTCAGCAGGAATTCCAGTCTGATGAAGAATCAGCAAAGGAAGCCCTCACTGAGAGACACATGAGTATCGTTCACTGGTCTGAGGAGGTGTGGGTGTGTAAAGGGGCTGGGTTGGCCTAAGTATCGATTTGTAATCCTCTCTGGGATGGGCTGGAGGGAGTACCTTCGCTGTGAACAGGATATGCATCCTGAGAGGCTTTGGGCACTGGTGATAGCAGGAACCAGCTTAGTCAATGAGAGTAACCAAGGCATGCTGGCCTCGCACAAGTATCAGGAGAGAAAGGTGGAAAATAGCTGGAGAAGTGGCGGCCTACAGTGCTCCAGAGCACATTTCTTTAGTATGAGGGATGCATGCATATCAGACAATCTTGGCCCAACACCACGCAACCCTGAACTCATCAACTACCTGTGATGGCTGTGGCTGTGGTTTGACCTGCTGTGGAGGGCTGCCTATAGGAAGAGAATATGCTAGTCAGGGAGGCTCAATAATCTCCATTCCTATGATTCTGATTTACAAAATGCATTAATAAATTCCCTTCTGGATATACTGAGTTGATAAGAAGCTACACTGGAGAGACAGATCCACTCTCAGCGGGCTGTTGAGTCAGGTTTCTAAGCTGCAAACAATGAGGTTTAGTCCTTAGGCTGCACCTGTGATTCAAGGCATTAAGGGGAAGTACAGTGGTGGTGTGGCTAAGAGTGCAGGCTCTGTAGCTAGTTGCCCAGTTCCAACATTATGATATTAATGGTAGTAACTTCTCCCTCTGTGTCTCAGTTCTCTCATCTATAAAGTAGAGGTAATGAAAAAACCTACCATATAGAATTTTCATGAGGATTAAATTAGTTAACGAAAATAAAACCCTTAAAAGAGTAACTGGCACACAGAAAATGTTCAATGAGTGTAAGCTATATGTATTGTTCAGTCAATAGAGACAATCCAGTAAATAATAACTCTTGTAATTCTCAGAGTCATTCTTTAAGGCAACTATGAATATTTCTGTATGGATAACAGAAATATTTAGATCCATAAATTTTTCTCAAGATACACAAAACCAAGATTCATAGCAACCAAAGAACAATTATCATCCATCTTCCTGAAGGACAATTTCACTTGAAGATTTAAGGCAAAAACAAACATTTTGATATTAATATAAACATATCATAAATGGATCAAAATGTAAATTTTGCACAAATATTTACCATAAAGCATAAAATCTTCAAGAAATTTCTTGCTAGCATCATGACAACTCCAGAACTTATTTCTAGAGTCCTAGGGCTATAGGTTTGGTCTCCTCTCTCATTGAAGGAATTTGATTCTGAGAAGACATTTCTATTTCTAAATCCTTTTGGGACTGCCTCATGATAGTCCCCATTTCAGAGAAGGCAAGGTAATCAAATATGAAACTGTTGCTTTCTCAGGAAATATTTCTGTTTATTAACAAAATCAAAATAGAATTAATGATAATTAGAGGATGGGTAGATCATTGAAAACGTCATAGTAGCCCCATCTATATATTATTCCCAGATGTTAGGGTAAATATTTTAAGTACTCATGCCCTTGCCTCCATGGAGTTAACAAAGTAAAATAAGAGGATATCTACATACAAGCATAATTATTGGAGTCAACAAGGATGAGGGGGAAAAAGACATAACCACTGAGCAGAAATAGGAGTCATATAGCCCAAAACAACATATGTAGAATTGATCGACGTCCTTTCTCTAGGGGATGTCATCTGCTTTCTGTGTCAAAGATGGAGGAAGTGAGTAAGACTGGAATAACAGAGAGTTGGCAAAGGGAACTCTGGCCATCCCCAGCATGTTATTTGTGTTCTTTCCAATTTATTTACTCAGTGACTTCCCTTCCTTCTCCTAGACAACCAGCGCCCTCAAGCCTTCTCTCATCTGTTAAACTTATCGGAACTCTTCCTCAGCTGCAGAATTTACAACCTCACCTATAGTAAAGAATATATGACTTTTCTCTCCCTCCCTTCCCTTCTCTCTGGAATCAATAAAGGAAAAAAAATTTTAAAGAATATATCACTAATGATGTATGGTGCCAATGGGTACTGGAAATATAGGGGCGAACACTTTGTAAAGTATATGATTGTCTAACCAATATGCTGTGCATTTGAAACTAGTGCAAAAGAATGTTGAATGTAAACTATAACTGAGAAATAAAAATATATATGTCTAACAAAGCCTACCATGGTATCTTTGCTAAGAAGCTTGTCTTTTAAAAAGATTGATTTTTTTATAATCATTATTTTTGATATTTATTTTGATAATCTCAAATTTAAAGAAAAGTTGCAATAGTATACTATTTGCTTGGATTTTCCAATTGTTTACATTTTGCTTCATTTGCTTTTTCATTCTATCTCCAAATACATAGTTTTTTGGTTTTGTTTCTTCTTTTGAAACATTTAAGAGTAAGTTGATAACATCAAACCCCTTTACCAAATACTTCAGTGTGCATTCCTAAGAACACAGACATTCTCTTATATAACCATATTACAACAATCAAAATCAGGAAATTTAACATTGATATAATGCTATTATCTAATCAACACTTCAAATTCAAATCTCACAATTGTTCCAATGTCCTTTATAGCTATTTTGTTTTGCCTATTCCAGAATTTGATTCAGGATCATGCATTGTATTTGGTTTTCATGTAACCCTGATCTCCCTTAAACTGAAACAGCCCGTATTTCCTTGTCTGTCTTATCTTAATGTTTTTGTGGAGTCCAGGGTAGTTTTTTTGTAGAATTTCCCTCAATTTGGATCTGTCTGGTGTTGCCTCATGCTTTGATCCTCTAACAGGAATACCACAGAACTCAGCCCATGCTTCGTCAGTGCACCATATCCGGAGGCACAACATAGTGATGTTAAAGTTGATCCCTTTTATTAAAGAAATGTCTGTTAGGTTCCTCCACTGTAAGGTTGTTATTTTTATTTTTCCTACAGCAATGATTAAGTAATGTGGGATGATTCTTTGAGATTATGTAAATATGTTCCTCATCCAACTTCTTCTCATGAAATTTTACATTTGTTCATGTCTTTCCGTTTCTAACTTCAGCATACCTTGTACATTCATTAGTTTGCATTTCACTCAGAAAAAGCTTCCTCCCTTCCCTCATTTATATCAGTATAGACTCATGGGTTTTATTACATTTATTAAGCAATAACCCATTACTGTAATTATTTATTTTAAATCTCAGTCTACCCAAGATTTCACCAGTGGCAGCCCCTCCAACCTGGGTTCTGTGTCCTTTTGATAGGTCTCCACTATTCTTTGAGTACTTCTTTATTGCACGACACAACAAGACATCTCGCTATCATCTTATACTTTCTATACCCAAGCCCTGGAATCAGCTATTTCTCCAAGGAGCTTTGGTTCATTTTAATGAAGAATAGTATTTAGAAAACATGATATGGCACTAAGCATATTCTATCATACTAATGTGTCTGTGTTTCTAGGTAATCTTAAAGGACAGAACTGAGAAATATAGGCATGTATGTGTACACACACATTTGAACACACATGTGTAAACATCTATACATATTCACACAAAGTTGCAATTTTGGTTTAGGCCAAAGAGTGAAGAACTAGCTCAAATTTTTCTCTCTAACAAAGTCAATGGAAGATGGCATTTTAAGGAACATCTCTTGGTGACTCTGAAATCACACTATGGTGATGAAGTTTTCTGCCAGTGAGTGGACCTATGAGTGAACTTTAAAGCTTTGTTCCCATTCACTTGTATTAAACCATTAAAACACTTTGCCAAAGGAGATAGTTTGATAAGATGCTTTGAAAGAGAAGGCAGAGTTGACCATGAAGAAAGATGGGCCTTCTGCACCTAAGAAAGGTTTGTGGGCAAGCCTGACAAATAGAGGTTGTCTCTTGGAAAGTAGGAAGAAGAGAAGGGTTACTCTTTGTGATAATATGATTGGAACTGTAGAACATTATGTGAAGTGAAATAAGCCTGTCAGAGAAAGAGAAATACCATATGATTTCACTCATATGTGGAATCTAATGGATAAAATAAACAAAATAAAAACAGACTCATAGATACAGAAAAAGACTGACAGCTATAGAGAGGAGGGGTGTTGAGGAGCTGGGTGACAGGATTAACAAAAAAAAAAACCCTTGTAGACGCAGACAACAGTATGATGATTACCAAAGGGAAAGGTGGTAGGGGGGTGGGAATGGGTAAATGGTGATGTCAGGAGACTTGATTTTGGGAGGTGAACACACAGCACAATATACAGAGGAGGTAATATAAAATCCTACATCTGAAACCTATATAATTTTATTAACCAATGTCATCCCAATAGACTCAATAAAATTTAAAAAATAAAAATAAAAAAAGAAGAGAAGGAAAGTAGAAAGTTTGGAAAAGTCTAAAGTTATAAATTTGATTTCTTAAGACAAGGACAATTAGGAGGGGGTCATGGAAACATTTTAGAAATGAGAAGACTATGTCAGATACAATGAGTATCTATGTCAGAGCAAAACTGCTGAGGAGTTTAGGAAGCCACCTGTTATTTCAGGTGCACCATCTATCTAACTTCATTGTGTAGAAGTGAGATCACATATCTTATGAGATATGGATTACATATTTTAGTATGTGTTTATTATTGTTTTCTTTGACTACCTGAGGATAGGTGGTCCCCATGTCCTACTCAACCGTGTACCACTATAGTTCTTACTGCCTTGTAGCTGTTTAAAAAATGTCTGCTAAAAGTTTCTTACTTTGGTTTCCTTAGAACACTTAAAATATCCTTAGCTGGCACTCGTAACTTTTGAGTTAATAATTGTAATTCAATTTTATTATAAGCGTTTAGTTAGGTTCATGGCAATATGTCCAACAAAAGGAATGATTACAGCATCTTAGACAAAAGGGATGCATTTATTTAAAAAATGCACTAAGATAACATTAAGTTCTACACTCAAAACACCTTTCCACTCAAAAATACTCCAGATGTCAGTGGAGGCTTCTATGCCATGACAAGGAGAGCTCTACAATGGAAACCAATGTCATCTGCCTAGCAGCTCATAACTGCATGATCTTGAATATGTTCCATAACTTCTGGGATCCAATTTCCTTTTTTGTAAAATTGGAGTAATAATTCTTGACCGCTAGTATCTGAATGTGTCTCTCCAAAAGTCATATGTTGAAATCCTAATGCCCAATTTGATGATATTAGAATGCGGGGCCGTTGGGGCATACTTAGGGTAGAACCCTCATGAATGAGAGTAGTACCCTATGAAAGAGACCCCACAGAGATCACTATCCCCTTTCATAATGTGAGAACACAGTGAAAGGTAGTTGGCTATGAACTAGGAAGAGAGCTATCATTGGAATGTGACCATGCTCTCTCGGACTTCCAGGCCTCAAGAACTGTGAGAAATAAACCTTGGTTTTTTTTTTATAAGATACCCATTCAGTGATACTTTGTTATAGAAGACTAAAAGATTAAGAAACTGACTTATAGAGTAGTTATGGAAATTAATGGGGGGGTAGTGCATGGTGAAGGTGCTGGAATCTCTTTTATGCTTTCAAGGTTATTTCAAAGGATGCCGAGGTCTACAGCTGTAAGGGATAGGGGGTATATTCTTGAGATGGGCTTGGCCATTGCAAAGGAAATTGTTCTGACTACACAGATGTCCTTAGAAGTGTTGTAGCCTGAAATTTTCATGTTAGAGGGTATATTAATTTTCTAGGGCTGCCGTTATAACCTACCACAAACTAAGTGGCTTAGAATAACATACTTACTGTCTGACAGTTCTGGAGGCCAGAAGTTCAGAACCAAGGTTAGGGTCATTCTTCTTCTTAAGTCTTTAGGAAAAGATCTGTTGTATGTTTTTCTCCTAGCTTCTTGTCACTGCAGGCATGCCTTGGCTTGTAGA
>PVJD01016378.1:0-21239 GCA_004026545.1 Mormoops blainvillei
GGCTTGCTGAAGGTCACCCCGATCCCGATGGTAGGACTAGGACTTGAACTTGAACCTCTTGCTTCTCTGTTTCTCCAGAGCCTCCACTGAGCTTTCTCACTTCTAGGGTCATGATGACCCTCAGACTTGTTAATGCCACTGTGAGGAATATTTAAGGTAATAGTGTTCATAAAACATGCCAACCTTATTCTTGGAAGGGCCAGAACAATTGTTGATTTTGCATTGAGTTAGTACTGTACCCAGACTCAAGTGGCCCATAGGAGGTAGAAGGATTAATTAAGATGCTGCCTTTCCTGACCTCCACATTTATATTCTCTGGTCTGTATCACACCCCTTCAACCATTTCTTAACCAAAATTAAGAACCGTGGCTTCAAAGAGATCCACTTGCTTCACACACTCTTAACTTCCTTGTTCCAAGACACCCTCTTTTTGTGGCTAACTTACACAATGTCTGTTGTTTAAAAATGCCAAGGGACAAGAAAGAGGCTGAAATATTTCATCTGGAAAAACAAACTCACACACAGATAAACAAGTGGACAATTAGTTTTTGTTTGGGCTGAAGTCAGCAGGGTATTTGTCATGTAAGTGGAAGTCTGTAGGATTTAATAGGATTACTGTAGGGTAAGGAAGTCTGTTTGGAGAGGAGGGAAAAACTAGAGGATCAAAACATGCCTGTACATATTTTTATGGACTTCAAAAAAAATCTAACCCAGAAGGAACTCACCTGATAGTTGAAATACCATCACCACCACCAATGGCGACTGTAATGTTAATAGACTGTGGTTAACTAGGCACCAGATCTTATTTTAAGCACTGCAGGTACGGGATCTCATTTAATTCTTGCGGGACCACGAGGTGCGTGTCGTTACATCTGCTTTGGCCGTTAAAGATACCAGGGACAAGAGGGGCTGACTAACTTGTGCAAAGCTACCAATGAGGGAAATGGTGGAGGTAGAATCTGAACTTGATTCGAGGTCTTCTTCCTCCTTTCTCCCTGCTAGGAAATGCCATGGGAGCGCAGCTGATGCACGAGGACTGGTGTGCCCATGTGCACCTCTGAGCAAGGTGACGGTGTAAGTCAAAATCTGCAGATTAGGCCAGGGTCCAAAGTCAAACGGATCCATAAGACAAGACAGGTGAGAAGGTGGTATGTGCTGATCCAGGGTAGCTCTCCTGGAAATAGGTTTCTGGTTGCTTTAAAAGTTGGAATCAATGCCTTCTGAAGCATGGCTCCCCTCATCTAGCGTCAAAAGGGGCGCACTTCCTAATTCTTTTCCCTCCCCGATACCCCGCAGCAGTTAGCCCTCCCTACGGACTTGTTGATCTACTGACTGGGTGATTGATTGATTAATTGATGTATTTGCGGCTCTATGGTTTGGGGCTTCCAGCTCTAGTTGGGAATTGATTTTAATCTTCATAGGTTAAAAACAAAAGCTAGCGAATCCCTTATAGGAGGTGGTGATGAGACGCAATCTTATTAAAGAGAAACTGACAATTTATCATCTCCCAGCAGCTTGAGGCCCAATTTTTGTGTGTGTATTTTTTGCCAGATCTCAGTGTCTTGTTCAATATCTAATTTAGTTGGAGTTTTATTGAGGGAGGAACACCTTCTGCAATTCTTGCCTCCGATTTTCAGAGTACTTAAGCAGCAAAAGTGGTTCATGAGGAAGAACTTGGTGACCGTAAAGGGTTTATTTAGCCCCTGTAAGGGATCACTCACCTATTTTCTCTGTTTCCCTTGTGCCACAGTGATTTTCTCCTGAAACTAACTTCTTAAAGGTCTTTTTTTTGGCACCGTATGAGTATTTTTAATGTCCGGAGTTTATAATAGGAGGGCCAGAGCTTTCTCCCAGACTCAAGTTTATAAATTATCAATTAGCTCATGAGGCCAGTATACCTTTTCTTGTGTCATTTGGTTTCTGGGGAGACTTCATTCAAATCCTCGATGGTCATCTGATCAAAGGGAGTTGTGTTCTTCATCTTCTCCAGCTCTGCTTTGTGTTACTTCATCCTGGTCCTTCAGAGGGACAAACACTCGGCACTTTTCACACCTTCTTTTTCTTCAGAGGCCACCAGGGTGTGATATTTATCCTCTGTCACAAGAACCTTCAGGTCATTAAATTTCTCAAAGTCATCTACCAAGACAGGCTTTGCTACATGGGCCTTGTAATAAGCCCAGTCAGTAGCAGGGGGGTTCCCAGGCAGAGGAACCACCCTGGAGGTAAGGGTCTCATTCAGGATTTCAGGGAGTTAGCAGTGGCTTTCTGGGTTCAAGGTATGATCTCCCCAAAAGCTACCCAGTCAGTGTCTTTTAAAGCAAGTTCACTCAGCCATCTTGAGATTTTTCACTGACCCCAGTGGCCCACAGTTCACAGCAGCAAGTAACAGCCAATCCTATTTTGTTTTTGGTTTCCTGATCAAACATTCCTTTGTTTTATGTTGTTGCCTTGATTTTAAGATTTTTCTTTCTATTCTGCTAATCACCGAAATGTTGTTTAGCAGAATGTACTTATTTAATGCATTTCACAAGCTAATGAACACTTCTAACAGCACACATAAGCTGGACCCTCTGGCCAGTGGACATGCTCACCCCTCCTGGCCTGGTCAAGAGTTTGCCTTGTTCAGCCTTCATCAGGTGAGAGCAGGGGCTCCAGGAAGAAGGCTACTAGGCACGGAGGGTGGGCACCCAGGCTCGGCTGGGCCCATTCTACTCCCTATCATTGTATCATGGTGATTGGTTCTGGGAATGGAGGTGGGCACACAGGATTGGCTGGTCCAATTCTATTCCCCATCACCAGGTCACAGTGATTGGTTCTGTGCATGGGTGTGGGGGCATGAGATTCAAGCATGGCTTATCAGAATCGTCCTTGGGCTGGTTGGTGGGCTCTGAGAAAGGTTTTCTAGGCACCAGGTTTGCGAACCTGGGAGGTAGGAGGAAGCCTGGTGGTGTCTCCCTTTCCAGGCACACGGGAAGAGTGTGCTTACGAGCTAAGAAGGGTGCAGGCCTTGCTCACAGATGGAAAGAGAGCCATGACTGCAATGAGATTCCCTAGTACCTTGCCGACGTGACTCAGTGAATCCCTTCTGCCCTCTAAACTAGTGGCAGTTACGCTTCAGCCACTTATAGTCAAGAGTCTTGGCAAATATAAGTATGTGTATTTCCTCTCTCTTACAAAGAGCCAAACTGAGGCTCAGAGAATTTAAGAGAGTTGAGACTCACACAAGTGGTAATCGGCAAAGCGGATCCACCCAGAGGCAGATTTAACGGCGGGCGCACCGGGCGCGCACCCTGGGCCCTGACTTCTGAAGGCATGTGTTTGTATTTTCCCTATCTCTCTCTCTTTTCTTGAAGGGGCCCAATATTTTCTTCCATGCCCGGGGTCTCAACTGACCTTAATCCGCCTCTGAGTCCACCTGTTTCAGAAGCTGCTCGCGTCAGTGTCACCTAGGATCGTACCAGTGCCCACGTCCTTACTTGAATGACATCTGTTTGCATCTTCAAGGCTCAGAGCCAGTTCTGAACAATTAGGCACCCCCCTCACCCTCCCAGTGTGGTGGAAGACCTTCCTCTGTTTTCATAATCATACTGCTGTATTTTCTGTCTTCTAAATATAAAAGTAATGCATGCACCTTGTAGAAGTTACAGAGGAGCACAAAGAAGACAATAAGTTTATTCCTAACCTTGCCACCTAGAGGAAGCCAGTGTTAACGTGGTGTTCCATTTTCTCTCTGTGTAAGAAACCTAAACAGTCACTGAGGCCATCTCCTTAATGCACAGGTAAAATTGGCTCAGGTCTCCGTCCATGGCTTGTGTGGGGCCCAGTGTCCTGGACTTGAGTTCAAGCTCTGTCCTGTGCTGTGTCCTATTCTGTGACCTTGGTCTGTTTACCTATGCCCCTTGAGACATTTCCTGACCTGTCCACTAGAGTTAATAATCTCCTTCCAGCTTGTTGGGTTTATGGGAGAACCGAATGGGGGAAAAAAACCCGACACTTTAAAACTAGAAAGTGTGGTGCAAATAACGTAATGATAGTCTTTATAAATTTATTTTCTTTCTAGTCACAAAAACCTTTCATAAAATTTCCTATGTGGAATCTCAGTATATAAAATAGATAAAGAGGGGCCTCTTTCTTCAATGTACAGTCATCTCCAACCCCACATGGCCTGTGGTGTGCCTTCACGTAACCCCCAGGGCACAGGCGGCTGTAAAGAGCCTGGTCTATTATTAGGTAATTTCCAAAGTGCTTTTATCCAAGAAACCCAAGGGAAAATGGCCAAGGAAATGTTACAGGGCTGGAAACAGAGAAGCGTGGCGTAAGTGGCAAAGAAACACTCAACCCATTCTCCCCTGTGAAGAGTAAACTGATGAGACCCGGTGGAGGCCTGGTACCTGGCCTTAGAAGATGGCACCGGGGAAGCTGAAGTTCTCGTCTGGACTGTCTTTGGCCATTGCCAAGTGCAGTCAAGTACTTCTTATGATACCCCCCTTTCTCTAACTTTATGTTGGAAAGGGGTGGGACAAAGTGTAGTACTGAAACCACTGGCCCTATCCACACAGACACCCCCAGGTACTCCCCTGGGCTCTGGGGGTCATCTGAACATATCCATTGAACACTTGCAACACCAACTATAGCCCTTTTCTCTAAGGACTTACTGAGTAGCTGAGGAGTTAGACATAAGTCATACAATCCTAAAAATTAATCTAAAATTGTATTTGTTACATGCGCCTGATGGACCCAGCCTGGGAGATCAGAAAAAATATGATGAGGACATAACATTTAAGTATTACCTGAATTAATAAGCATCCCCAGACAAGGAAGAAGGTTGTGCAAAGGCCCTGTGGTAGATAGGAGATCAGTACCTTGCAAGACATGAAAGAAGGCCAGTGTGTATCTGAAGTGCAAGATAAGCCCGGGAAGGAAGGCAGAGATCAGGACGAGGAGGTTTATGTGGGCCTTGGAGAGCCAGCGGCTGTGGCACCCGCCCACAGCTTGCACGATGAAGGAAGACTGTGCAGGGAAGCGGCCGTGAAGATGGGCCAAAGTAGATACACCTGGGAGTTAATTAGATCGCAAAATAAAGATGACTTGTGAGCGTATATGGTATAGTTACCATAGGTAGGGGTGTGTTAGTTGCCTACTGCTACTGTAATAAATACTACAAACTTATGGCTTAAAACAACAGCAATTTATTTTCTTTCAGTCCTGGAGGCTAGAGGAAGAAATGAGTCGGAAAGGGCTAAAAACCAAAGTATTGGCAGGGCTGGTTCCTTCTGGAAGCTCCAGGGGGCGAATTTGTCTCTCGCCTCTTCCACCGTCTAGTGGCTGCTGGTATTTGCTGGCTTGTGGCCGCATCCCTCCAATCTCTGCTTCCTGTGTCACACGGCATCTCTTCTGTCAGCGCGGCTGCCTCTGCCTCCTTCTCATAAAGACTCCGCGATCACTGAGGGTCCAGCCTGATAATCCAGGGTAATATCTCCATTTTGAGATTTAAGATGCTGAAGCTTCCTTAATTTAATCACATCTTCAATGTCCCTTTTCCCAGTAAAGTAACATTCATAGGTTCTAGGGACAAGGGCCTGGGCGTCTTTTGGAGCCATTTTTCAGGCTGTCACATAAGGCAAGGAGAGAAAGAGACCACGCGTGTTGCCTGGGGTTCTGGTCTGCAAATTGTATAAACGGCATTGAGACAGAGTCAGGGTCATACGACACACTGAATTTTGGTCATATTGTATCTTTGATACACCCAAGGGCAGCTGTCCACCAGGCAGTTTGGAAATACAGATCTGGCTCTTCTCCTCCCTGGCTGCTTGAAGACTGGCCACCATCATGAGACACACAGCCACTCCCTGGACCAGGAAGTTCATGACCAACAGACTACTTCAGTGGAAACAAACGGTCCTTAACACCCTTTGCTCTGGGGAGGCAACGGTACCCAAGACGGAAATTCAAGAAAAACAAGCCAAAATGTATAAGATCACTCCAGATGTCATGTTTGTGTATGGAATCAGAGCCCATGGTAGTGGCAAAAGAACTGGCTTTGGCGTGACTTACGATGCCTTGGATTACGCAAGGGAAGATGAACCCAAACACAGACCCGCGAGACACGGCCTGTATGGGACGAAGACCTCAAGAAAATTGAGAAAGGACTGCCAGGAAGAGGATGAAGAAAGTCAGGGGGTCTGCGAAGGCCAACCAAGTTGGTGCTGGCAAAAGTGAGCTGAAGATGGGACAACAGAAGGAGTGGAGACTCTTCAGTGACTTATCTGTGGTGATCGTGCTGACTTTTCAGGAGAGGATTCATCAACTAAGAACATAAAAAAAAAAAAAGAAATAGAGATCTGGAGTCTAAAAGAAAGGTCTGGGCCAGAGATACAAATGTGAGAAGCACTGCTCTACAGTGCACGTAATGCCGTCAGGAGGAATGAGATCGTCCAGGAGAAGAACAGAGAGAAAGAGAGAGGAGTGCCCAAGGCCCAGCCTCGAGGCCCGCGGAAGAGAACGATGGATGATGGCCATTTCCAGGCAGGATCCAGAGGGGCAGGAGGAAAACAAGTAACGCTTTGGCTCAGAAGTCAAGGAGGAAGTGATTTCAAGAAGGGAGTGATCAACTGTGTCCAAAGTGTCCAAGTAAATTGAGGACTAAACATGTCCGTGGAATTTATTGCATGAACTCCCATGGCAGAGTGATGGCAGCAGAGGGCGCGTGAGGTTGGAGCAGGCTGCGGAGCGGCTGGATGGGAAGAACACAGAGCAAGTACAGAAAATTCTCTACTCACATATATTACCCTTGTTCTCTATATTATATATTTATACTCATCTTTGAGACCACACTTCAACCATTCATTACTTCTGTGTGGGGGGTTTTCCTGACCAGTCAACCTTCACTTTTACATGTTCTCATAGCTCCGTCCCTCTTCCTGTGGAGCCCTGATCAAAGGCTATGCAAATACATTGATTCAGGTGCTTGTTTTATCTACGTCAGTTTCTTCTGCTGCCCATGGGAGTTCCTCGAAAGGCGGTCCGGCGTCAGTTTTTGTACACCGTTGTATCCCAGAACATAGTCCCAATCTGGCACATAGTCCCAATCTGGCACATAGTAGGTACACAATCGATATTACTGAATGAAAAAATGATCAA
This sequence comes from Mormoops blainvillei, assembly GCA_004026545.1. Taxonomy (NCBI): domain Eukaryota; kingdom Metazoa; phylum Chordata; class Mammalia; order Chiroptera; family Mormoopidae; genus Mormoops; species Mormoops blainvillei. The sequence goes on from PVJD01016378.1 coordinate 7,141, forward strand.
ATGAATGCTCTGGCTGTACATTATAGAAGTGGAAGCATTTTTTATCTCCAGAGAGAAGTTTCCCATAACTAAAAGTTCATAGACTTCAAACTCAAACACCGAGAGCTCTGCATTCAGAGCCTCATTTTGCAGTTGTGGGGCTTTGGCAAATCAGATTCTCTGACCTTCGGGGCCTCAGTGTTCATGGCCATGTTATGGGATGATCTCCCATGTATCTGATACCATCTACCTGGCTGAGTCTCATATGCATTTTGTTCCCACAGCAGTTCTGCCTCTTGGCAATCAGACATGCAAAGCAAGCGCTATATGTAAAATGTTCAAGAGCATTACTTTGGGAAACCAGAAACCAAAGCAAGTTAAGGGGGAGATAGAGGGAGGGAGAGAGACACAGGCACAGAGAGATCCTCTTTTCATTTTGTCCTTAACATGTAGTGGTCAGGCCCTTGTAGCTACATGAAGAATGATTTCCTAATCAGAAAAGATGACTTGGTGGACGTTGTATCTACTGATGTCCATGAGGGCTCAATGTGTCTGCAGGGGGTGGGACTGAGAGGACCTCCTTCCTTCCTGATACTGTTCCAGCTGTGCACCTGGCAAAGGAAAGCCCAGCATCCCCCACCCCTGTGCCCACCCTCTGCGATCACACGCAGAGATGGCCTGCCTGCTGGAAATCGGGAGCCATTGCTGTTTATTAATTTGTGCCCCTGTAATTAAACAGTCATATTAATTAGCATTTCTGCTATGTGCCTTCCCTTTTTATGTTAGAGTTGAAGCTCAGAGTAATTACTTATATGATTTCTCAATTTGTTTTGGTATCTGTTTTCCCAAAGTGATACATTGACAAAATTCATATACAACACTTGTTTTGCATGTCTGACAATCAACTCCTGACAAGACAGGATTGCTGGGGGAGCAGGCTCCTCAGACGGCGCCTGTGTTCAGGGTGGCCGGCAATGCAGAGCACCCGCTCTTTCCGATGAATTTGCAAGAACATTCATGGCCTCTGTGCACTCTGCCAGTGGTTCTTGCATTATTTGGGTGTGTGTGTGCACTATTTTGTTGTGCATATGGGAACATTTACAGTTTTTCTTACATAAGGTTTCAGCTGGCTTGGCACTGTCCTCACAATGAACCACCATTTTGTGTTCCTAGAATTGGGTTAGAACAGTGGATATAACCTACATAGCAGGGAGGGAGATCGGGAGTTTTATGGCTTGTTTCGGGCTCTTCTTTTTGCCAGATGTCCCCTTTCATGGTTGATAGGAATGATTCCTTCCATGGACCTGTGGGGGTCATGTCGAAGCAGGTACTGTCACCCAAGGCGAGGCAGGCTCTGGTCCTCATCTCTGATTACCCCCCCCCACCCCCGGAGAGATCAGGTCAAGATGATTAATGGGTCAACACGAGACACCCCAAACACACAAGAGCAGGCAGTCAATGGAATACAGAGCTTTATTGCTGATATTCTTAACAAAGGGTGCAGATACAGAGAGGCCACCGGGCAGCGAGTTAGGAGAGGAAAGAAGACAAGTGAGAAGAAAACGTTGAAGGGAAGAAGGAAGTGAGCATTTACAGTGTCCTTGGTGTGTGCTGGACACTTCGTAGACAGATTGTCTTTCCATCCCCGTGACTCAGCAGCCTTGGCATCTAGCCCCGTCCCCTAACCCCATTTTATGGATGTGTAAGTAGAGGCTCAGGGCATATTGAGAGACTTCTCAGGACCGTCCACTAGAAGGCGTCACAGGCAGGATACAAACTCAGCCTGTTTGATTCCAGAGCTCATACACCCTCCACTCTCCCATGCGGCTGCACCTAACCCTAATTAGCACGTACTCTGGAGAACATTAAAGAATTCACCAGCCATTCACAATTTGCTGACTGTCTACTATAGGCCAACCTTTCTGCTATGGCGAAGCTCAACGCTCAGTGCGCGGCAGCGAGAGCGTGGTTTTAGGGTCAGAGTGGAGCAGTCAGAAGCTTCGAAGGTCATCGCAATAGTAGCTGCCGTTGTTGAGCTCTGACCGTGTGCCAGGCTTGTTCAAAACATTCTACAGTCAAGATTTTACCTGATCTTTATAGCCGCTGCCCAGGACAGGCACCATTGCTTATTCCCATTCTGTAGATGAAGAAGCTGAGGCACAGAACGGTGAATGGAGAAGCAGGAGGGATGGATGTGAGTTACTGTTGTTATCCTGGGCCTGGGCCGAGGGGGGTGCTGTGGGACCTGGGGTACCACAAGTTAGGGGGGCCGATCTAGCTGGTAGCCAGGCAGAGGGAGCTGTCGTGTCCATGACAAGCTCTGAGCCCAGGTCGCTAGGTGGCCCTGAGAGCTCTGTGTATGCAGCTGAGGGATACTCTGAGCATAAAGACCCATTCCCAGCAGGACCCAGAAGTGCCCAGGGGGACAGGTGACACTCAGGTAGGAAGCATTGAGCTGTGGGTCCAGGAGCAGCACAGTCAGTGAAAAGAAAGAAGGTAAAGGGATTAGCCAAAGAAAACATATATGCATAACACACAGACACAGACAACAGTGTGGTGAGGGGCACAGGGAGGTGGGGGCGGTGGTGGGGGCTGGGTGGAGGCGGGCAGAGCAAGGAGTTGGGGGGATAGGGATATCTGTGCTAATGTCAACAGTGAAAATGGAGGAAAAGAAAAGAAAAGGAAGGAAAGAATGTGGGCTTTGGAATCAGGCCAAAGCCGGTTCAGATCTTGACCTTATCACTTATTCAATGTGTGACTTGAGCAAGACACTAGCTTCCTTAAACCCGATTTCCTCTTCTATAAAATATGGCAATAGGACTTGCTTTGCAGGGTTGTAATGAAGATTACACAAAATTGTACCTGAAAAGATGCCAGATCAATGCTTGGCACAGGATGGGCACTCCATAAATATGTGAGAAAGGATAAAAGGAAAGAAAGAATCCACGTGAGGAAATCAGGGAATGCTTCAAGGAAGAGATGGCATTTGAATTGAGCCTTAGAGATGGGCAAGGTTTATCTGGCTTTTGTGGGGAACAAAGGCCAGAATCAAGTGAAGGCTGGGCCTGCTCTAGGTACCCTTTGGGGAGGGCAGAACTGCCCAGGATGCTCTGAGGCGCTAGGTCTTGATGAGATGAGAAGCAGTGTGCCCCATGGGGTCTATGCCACAGGCATCAGTTTGGGTAATATTTAACTATTTTTCTTTTATTGATTCCAGAGAGAGGGGGAAGGGAGGGAGAAAGAGAGGGAGAGAAACAGCGATGTGAGAGAGAAACATCCATTGGTTGCTGCTTGCACACGCCCCGACCGACTGGGGACCAAACCTGCAACCTGGGCATGTGCCTTGACCGGGAATCGAACCGGAGACCTTTCTGTTTGCGGACTGGTGCCCACCTGACTGAGTCACACACACCAGTCAGGATGAGAAATACACCAAAATCTTAACTGTGGTAAAAACACAGAGGACTTTTTCTTTTTTAAACTTCTGTGGTTATTATTGATTGAGAGCCTACTATATGAGCCAGACTCAGCAGGTACTGTTCCCTACCCTTCTGTATGGCTCAGTTTTCAAGAGGTTGAATGACACGCCTAGGGTCATCCTGAGACTGAATGGCAAAGCTGATTTGGGCTCCAAGCCCTTTCATTGCAACACCCCCTTTACCTTGCAGCTTGAACTTGTAAGGATGAATGCCCAGAGCTTGTCTCCGGGGCTGAGCCATCACCCTGCTCCATGGCAAGAATGGCGGGTGACTGGCATGTGGCACCGAGCTTCTCGATGAAGATGTCCCCGCCGTTTCCAGAGGCAGCCCTCTTGACGCCTCTGGTACAAACATTTCAGATTCTAATGGTGGAAATAATTTGGAAGAAGGAGATGAAGGTTATTATTTATTTAGGGGGCTTTATCAACAGAGGCCCTCTCTGGCTTTAGTAAGTGAAACGTGTTGCACAGAACGGGGAGCGCTGAGGCACGAGAGACTGTGTCTGCCCATGAAGGGCTTTGAATAATTTACATCCTCCAATGATATTTTATGACAGGGCTTATAATCCTCTCATTCGTTTAAAAATCAACATTTACAGCAGATGTCTCTGAACTGATGCCGCTGATAAGCTCACCTCTTCATTATGTGACAGGAATGACGCCTGCTCAGAAGAGGGAGGTGCGTGGAAATGGATTCCTCTTTGGATCTCAATATTTTATTTTCCAAAAATAGCCAATAAATAACAGAGGTCGGCTATTAATATGTCACTTTAATTAATCTATGGGTAGAGGGAACTCTAATTTGGAGGGGCCCTGGGAAGGAGGCTTTGGGGTTTCGTGAAGGTGCCATCTCTGGAGGTGCCATCTCTGCTGAGAACCACTCTCGGTGAGGTGCCTGCCCTTCCCAGTCTTGAGGCCCAGGAATGAGTGACCAGAGGGGGCTGCAGCTTTTCCAACGGGGGCCTCTTCCAGGTGTTTCCTCGAGCCTGGTCAGCTCAGACAAGAGAACCTGGGGTCCCAGGTCCCTGGGAAAACATGGAAAGAACATTTTGCTCTTACACTTCTGAAATATGTGGGACATGGGGAGGAAACGGCAGGGAAGGAAATGAATTTGGGCCGCTAGAAGTCCCAAAGGCTATGTGTCTGTCTGTCTGTCTGTCTGGGCATACACATCAAATGCTCACAGTGTGACGGTGGCCAGTAGGGCAAGGGAAGGGGCCCTAGCTGCGAGTTGGGTACCAAGGCTCACGTTACCTTGTGGTTCATTGGGAAAGGCAACCGCTGCTCTGAGCCTCTGTGCCCGTAGACCAGGCGTTCACCTCACAGGCTGTGCCGAGAGTGGTGTGGTAGCCTATGCATAAGGCGTGTGCCATTCTAAGCAGGTTACTCTGACTATTCTAAACTGCCAGGCCCCAGTGCCCGTGGGAGGAAAAGTCCCACCAGGGAACAGCAGCATGGTGTTCATGGAATCGGAAGCCAAAACATCTCCTGGACATTTTGGGTTCTTTGTACCACTAAACCACAGGCAAAAAGGAGGGGTCCCAGTGGCCCAGGAAAATGGTCTCCACTGCCACCAGGAGCTGGGCTGCTGCCTCACCACAGAGGGGTGAGCACAGAGGGTTGTGCCTGAAACCCAGGGTGGGGGCGCTAGGGCACCCCTTTCCCAAAGTTCTGGCCCATCCCACCACGGCAACTCAATAAAAACAAGACCACTGAGGACTCAGACCTCCAAGAAATGGGGGAGGAGCCCTCCCTGGCAGAGGGTAAGGGGTGTGGAGTAGGCAGTGGAAGAAGAAACTGAAGCTACGTCCGCAAACGGGAACAGTACGGTTGGAGGACTTGGGTGAGAGCATGAATGAATTGACTTTACGCGTCCTCAAGGACTGGAGACACGAACCTTTCACCTGGGCAGCAATGGATGGCCCGGCTTTTTGTCTTGGGAGGCTGATCTTTCTGGAACATCATTTGACCACCTTGCCGTCTGGTTTCCTATTGGTTTTGGTCAAGGGTGAGGCCTGCAGGAGATCAGAGGGAAGACGTCTGGGGGAGAATGAGTGCTCTTCCTGCGTGTGCCGAAGAGTTGGCTGTCACTATGAGAAAGTCACAGAGCCCTGGCCACACAGCCCTTCGTGTCCAGTTCTCTCTCTGGGTTCTGGCAATTGGCCCCTCCATTTCCCTCTCTTCATCTCCCCTCTCCTTCCCCCCTGTCTTTCTCTCCCCTCTCCTCCTCTCCCCTTTTTAGGCCTGTGGTGGTTGGCGTTGGTTCCCAGTTGTCACATGCCCTGGGGGCCTGCTCTGAACCCTCTCTAGTGGCTTTTCCTACAGCCTGCCTACACCTATGTGAACAGTTGCTTTATCTAACTCTCCCTAAATAACCCATTTGAGTCTGCCATCATTAATCACCCCCCAGGCCCTGACTAATGCAGATGGTGGCTTCACGGACATGGGGTGTGATCTGGCTGGGAAGAACTTGGATGGATGGGCAATGTCCTGGAGGGCAGAGTGGCAAGTCAAGAGATCAGGCGGGCGCCAAGTGTGCCTCATCTGTGGGTGTCCCTCGGCCTCAGTAGCTTCCACTGTGAAATGGGAAGAGCAATGTCTACCTGGGATGGGATGAGATTCAAGATGAAAGGACACTGAATAAAAACCTGGCACGTGGTAGATGCTCAAGAGGCTGTGAGTTCCCTCCCCTTGGCACGTAGTAGGCATTCAGCTGATGTCAGATAAATACAGAAGGAAGAGAGAGGAAGAGAAAGCGTACGTGTGCGTGTGAGCACACACACTCGTGAGGCCCAGAAAGTAGATGAGGGCCGGTTTGTGCCAGAAAAAAAAAGACAGGTTTGCTTGCAGATGACCTTGAATCTGCACAGAGATTTCACTATGGGGAACATTCAGAAATGTAGCTGTTTTGGGGTGGGGGAATGAGATTGGGGAAGGCATACCATACCCAGGTCAGCTTATAAGCAAAGGTGGGGTGTGGGCGTGCTTGGCAAAGGCCGATATGTGGGAGGGAGGTCATCTGGATTGGAGACCGGGAGCCCAGGGGAGGAAGAGGGTCTGGCTAGTGGACGCATAGGGACAGGCGCTCGCGCCCAGGTCCCCAGTGTGGTGACCTGGGGCCCTGGGCCTCTGCCCCTTGCCCCTCCCTCATGGGATTGATGAGTGGCTGTTTAGGCTTGAAGCACCCCCCTGCACATGGCTGGGGGCGCATCGGTGAGCTCTGGCCCCCTGTGAGCTGACTCCTGATTCGGAAGTACAATGCGATTTCTAGGAGAACAGTATTAGATCTACGTGAGGAACCTGGGAACACGAGCACACGTTAGGAATTGATGCCACAGAATCACACATAATCCCAGTGCCCCAAGCAGGTGGATTTGCAGGTCATCTTGCTTATTCCCGCAGTAGGCATGGTTTTCATCGGTCTGCGCAGGTCAGCGGGCAGGATGGGAGGGCTAGGGAGCAAAGATGGAAACAGGCTCGCAGGGCTGCATGTGAGGAGGTATTTGCCTCATGTAATTAAGGAGAGTGGGTCGCTGAGAGCTCTTTCTTCACTTTCCAATAAAAAATATTAATTAGTCATGCTGCCTCTGAAATCTTTCAACAGCCCGTTGGCTAGTTGGCTGAAGAATGTGCACTGATTGGAGCGATGGAGAAGGTTCTGGCTGCAGCCGGTTAATGTGGCTCATTTAGATGGGAAGGCAGCTTTGCCTCCTGTGGGTATCCCAAGTGGGAATTTGGGCAAAGACAGAAATGTTCAGAGGGCATCGCTCACGGGCACAGTGATCAGACAGCAACCTGAAACCCCAAAGTGAGATGAACACCCATGTGGTCTTGCATTTTATTGAGCACTTATTCTGGGCCAGGACCTACTAGTCCCTGGAGATTTAAAGATGGTCCGGGCATGGCTCTGAGGTGCCGTCAAGCCATGGAGAACAAGGTGGAACCAGACCAGTGGAGCTCACCATGACACTGCCCCATCACAGCATGGCGGGGGACACCAGGTGCACTGGGGTCGGTAGACCTCGAGCCCCGCGGGGGCTCAGGCAATGCCTCTTTGTTCCTCACTATGTCCTCATGCTGTGCTGGGCTAAATAAATCCACTAGGCATTTATGGAACAGATGAGTGATTTAATGAATGAAAATGCAGAAGAGGTGTCTGGGAAGGTTTCAGCAAGGGTTGATCGGAACTGAGTCTTGACGTTCATGCAAAGTTGGCTATGGCTGGGGAGTTGGGGGTCATCATTCCAGAGAGAAGGGGCAGCAGAGGCAGTAGATGGCACCGAGTCCCATCGTTTCAGGTCACCACCTCGGGGCTTCATCAGGTCAGATCTGAGACTCCCGGGGTGCTCTGTGAACTTTCTAAATGCCAATGACTGCACATAATGGTGGCGCTGTTTGATATCCACACCCCACCACCTGAATTTCTTATCGAAGTAACAGTTATGGTGCCCAACATGTTGTTTCAGAAGCTCGGCACACGGTGTGGGCAGAAGTGGGCCGACAAGTTGGTGGAGGCACATTTAGGTCACTCACTCATCTCCTTTTAGTGGCGCTTGTGGAAGGGATTCAGTTGCAAGTGTGTCTTTACTCGGCTGACTGGCTGGCGTTTTGCCTGGGTTTCATCTTTCACTCACACGGTAACATGTCAATTTGCCGAGCATCTCTCAGCGTCAGCTTCCTCAGCTCCAAAGTGGAACAAAACGATCCCCCTGATTTACCGGGAGGATCCTGTCCAGGGCCATTTCCAAGAAGTACCCGTGAATCCAGGAGGGCAGGCAGTCTCAGACCTCCAGGAATCCGATGGTATCTCCTAAGCACAAACTGGTTTGGAAGGCTGTTGTTTTATCTTAAAAATCACATGGTTTTGTATTCCACTCCTCAGGAGAGCTGGGTGCTTTATTTTTGCCTGTTTTAAAGGGCTCACAGTGAGCAAGGTTGGGACTAAGTCCAGGATGGTGAGGCACAGTTGACTGAGGCCCCAAATGTAAGGGGACACACACACACACACACACACACACACACACACACACCCTTCAGTCATCAAAATAAATAAAACATGTTAATACAATATTTAAAAAACTCCAGTTGGCAAACCGGCCACCCCATTTTGTACATAAAGTTTTATCGGAACTGGTTATAGGATTAGGGTGAGGCATGTGAGACAGGGTTAGGGAAATGCAGGATTGGACCCTATCTTTATTTAAAGTTGCGATATATTGTTTGTCACGGATCTTTTGGCATTAATTTTGATTTTTAAAGACAATGTGCTAAAGTATCGTTTATCTTATGCACCCAATGTTTTGGTGCCGTCTTCAGCTCTGTGCCTGGGGAGACCACCTCCCTTGCCTTGCCCTAGTCCCAGCCCCAAGCGTAATCACCTTCTTCTCTTCCCTCCCGTGAAACTTGGATGTCAACAGACTCTCCAGGAAGATGCACCACCTTATTCCTCTGGCTTCATAAGACCCTGGAGCACATTCCATGTGTGCATGGGCACCTTCATTGGAGAAACACCGAGAGACGTGAGGTTCTCCGTGCAAGGCCAGGTGCACAGGGACCCCCTGCAGGCAGCGGGCTGGTTGGCCTCCTTCCTGTTACAAACCCACCTGTGGCTTTTGGGCCATCCCTTCAGCGACCTGGTCTCCACTTCCCCATCAGCAAAGGGAGGGCACAGGGAAAGGCGATCTTTATTAAGGCTCAGGAGCCTGCGGTTCTCCGAAGGCATCCCCCTGTGGACAGCAGGAAGAGAGACTGAGGCAGGCACATCCCCTTGCAGACCTTCGTGAGTCGTGGACTGAGAAAAGGTCTGTGTGAAAAATCGTCGGTGTTTAGAACAGAAGCTCTGAGGCAGTGTTCCTCGGGCGTGAGCGAGGGAGGCAGTGTTTACTGGTCTCTGAGAACTCGGCAGAGAGCACGGGGCTCATCTAGGTGTGGAGAGAGGCGCGGAAGGGGGTAGGGAGCATCTACACCGCCTCTGGGCTGCAGGGCAGGGTCGCGGGCCTGGGGTGAGGTTTGGCAACGAGAGGCGGAGGACGACACAGGCCAAATGGTGGTTGGAAAGTCTGCCCAGAGAATTATTTTAAGGCCGATCTGGGGAGATTTCTTGGAAAGGATGGGTCTTGCAGGATGCGCTTTAAATGATGGTGAACATTATGAACCCTCTTGGTTCTGGGCTATCGTTCAGGGCCCTGAAAGGAGACAGATGGTGCTCTCAGATGGGGGAATTGAGGACAAGTCAGTAAATGGAGTATCTATAACAGCTTGGGGAGGGTTTAAAGGAAGATCAGGAAGGGTTGGGGAGGTGCTTTGTGGTTAGCAACACTGGGGAGCCTTTGCTACCCCAGCCAGAACAGGAAGGGGAGGGAGGGTTTGCCAGAACCTAGAGGGAGCTGTTGCTCTGGACAAAGCCTAGGACAGGGGCTTCAGCTTTCAGAACCTGAGTGCGGCTGGAAGGGCCAGCCAGGGGTCAGAAGCCTCGCCCTGCTCTGGGTCCACCCTGTGATCTCTTGGCACCCTCATGGGATGGGCCCCGAGGGGGCGCAGTCATACAGGTCAACATCCCAGGGCCCAGAGCAGGGCGGAGAGCGGGTCTGGAGGGCAAACGAGCAGAGGTAGCTCGCCGGTCAGCTGGGTGCGGGGACGGAGTGAGCTGTGTCTGTGTATGTGATTGCGTGGTTCAAGAAGGAGAGAGGGAGGAGCCTCCACTGACTGCCCTTTCGTGCATCTGACATCATCTTACACCTCACAACACCCACTGCGGTAGCCATTGTTACCTCTGTTTTCAGAGCAGACTGACAGCTGGACTCCCCAGTCCATCATCTTGGCCAGTTGCAGAGTCTGTCTGGTGCTTCTAGAGGGGAGAGGGGTCTGACCCTCCCCTGGGGGCCCCTGCAGGGTGACTCTGCCTCAGTGCTATGAGCTCAAGGCTCCAGGTATAGTAAGAAGCAGCTCCCTGATGACTTCTGATTGAGAAGGAAACATTTCCCTGAGGGCAGAATTTCCCTGGGAAGGAATGGGCCCGGCAGAGGGAGAGGACACCGGCACAAAAGAGATGAGAGGATTAACACAGGTCCCGCTGCGGCAGGGCTGGGTAGCCAGGCCCTGAGGCTGGCAGACCATGGTGGAACTGAGCCGGATGAGGGAGGCTGGAGCTCACCCATGGCCGGGCCAACCTGCAGACCTGCACTCCTGCAGGCGTGCCTTTGACCAGGCGTGCTCTCTGAATACCAGTGAGGTGCCCGGTCTGGTTGGAGGCTGAGGCTTTGCAGGTGAACCGAAACACCCCAGTGCAGCCCCCTTATCTCCCTTCTCATCACAACCACCATTTATTGAGCTCTTGTTAGGTTTCAGGCTTTGCGTTGAGCTCTATAGGTCAATTGATGCAGTTAATCTTTGCTACAACATGGCAGGGGTGGGTGTTATCACCGTCATTTACGTATAGAGACACGGGCACTGAGGGGCTTGGATTGTAGTGAGAACAGGTGAGCACAGCCCGATGTGGGAGCAGCGCCACTGTCACAAAGTTGTATGCGGACATTTCTGCGCGGCGTGTGTCCTAGGTCAAGTTTCTCTGAGCCTTGGTTCCCATCACTAGAAACCACCGCATCAGGCCGTTCCCAGGGTCAATGAGATGGTCCACGGGAAGCCTCTAGCGTAGTGCAGGGCACATGGCAGCTCTGGACAAATGCCGGCTGCTCAGTCGTTGCTTAATTATGCTTGTCACACTGTCTTTTTCACCTTTTTCTCTCCCTTCTCTTCCTCTCTCTGGCTTCTTGTTGCCGTTTCCCAGCCTAAGGGCCTCCATCAGTGGCTTGGGAGTCCCCCAGGCACAGGGTCTTGAAAAGACCCCAGAGTTGCACTAGGCGTGTTAGGTGTATTCAAGGTTGTGTTCTTCCCGCCCAGCCCACGCTGGGCTTTGAATGAGATCCCAAGAGATGGATGGAGAAATGTGTGTGCTTTTTCATTTACACGGCATGGCCGGGGTGGGGGGAGCGGGGGGTGGGGTTCCCTCCCTCCCTCCCTTTCTCCCTCCTTCCTAGACTAGCATCGCGCAAGCCCTGGGAAAACAACAACATAAGTGCACACATTTTAGGGCTCACCGAGCACTTCCCAGTGGGCTGGCGGTACTTTTCTCCAGTCGTATGGCTTTGCAGACTGCATCTCAGATCCAGAAGGTGATTAGGTTGCTCAGCTCATCGGAAGGCAGCCGTGGGGGCAGCGGGTCTGTCTGGTGCTGAAACTCCACTTCCTCCTCGCCAGACTGGTAGATTACTGTCCTCTCTTCTTGTCAGCCCTGCTTTCCTCTTTGGTCTTTCTGAGGGCAGGGGTCGGGGGAAGGTGGGGATGGGGCTATTCGCATTGGCCTAGGGCTTCTCTGCCTGAGGCTCAGCAGGTAGATTTTGAACTCTTCATGGGATTGGCCTTGGGAAAGTTCCAAGTAGAGGCTGCAGGAGCCGGAGGCTGGGGGCGGGGGGGCGGTCAGGAGGAGAGACTGTAACTGAAGTGACCAGGTTTAGCAGGCCGGACCCCAAGATGAAAGCAGACCCCAGGGGCAGCCCTCAGAAGCAGCCCTCAGAAGATGCGGAGGTTACACAGGACCATTCTGATTGGCTCACAGCGGGAGGTGGGTGTAGCTGGGTGGCCACCTGCCCTGGTGAGCATGCGCTGTACAGCTGGAGAAAGAAGGCGGGGAAGAATCCGGGCGCACGACAGTGCCTAATAAAGCTCTCAACCCTGTGGCGAGGACTTTATTAGCTCATGCATGTACAGATGTAGCAATTTTTAGAACAGGAGAACAGTGACATACGCCCTGGAGCTGCTGCAGCTCCTGCAGTCTCAGCGCTAGATTCTGGATCTCAGACGCTGAGTGGAAGGCGTGGCTCTTACCCCATTTCCCCACGCTGGGCCCCGAGCCGAGGACGCGGGCATCTGGGCTTCACCGCGGCAGTTCTGCGCCTCTCACGTTCCGGTGCACCAGACTCACCTGGAAGGCTTGGGCGGACAAGAAAACGAAACAGCCCGGTGTCTGCTCTTCAGTAAATCCGGGAGAGGGCCCACATAGCCACGTTTCTAGCAAGTGCCCAGGTGATGGGTGATGCTGAGACTACTCTGGGGACCACGCTTTGAGAACCACTACTATGGAAGTCCCACCCCTCTCCTGCCTGCATGTAAGGATCACCTGAGAAGTCTTTAGAACATACTGAAGCCTGTTCCTAGACCAACTGAAGTGGGACACCAGGCATCAGTATGTTTGCAGAGCCCCCCAGCTGATTCTGCCGTGTCACTGCGAATACCCAGCTCAGCACCCTGCTCTTCAAACAGCCTTCCCATTGTGATTTAGAATTGAGAATGATTGTCTTAGACCACGGGGTATGGCAAAAAAAAAAAAAAAATCAACACTGAGCCTACACATTGGGAGATAGAACTCCCAATTCTTTTGTTTGAATCATGGAGTCAGCCAACAATACTGAACACTCACTATAAGCCAGGAATTGGGCTGGGCAGCAGGGATGGAAAAACAAATCCTCTATGGTGGTAAACAGCAGGCAACAGAAGTCCGCTATAGTAAGCTGGGAGCAGGGCAGGGCATTTTTAGTTGCAGGAGATGTATTCAGAATTAAGGTAAATGTCTGATGTGTAGATCAGCACATCATGTGAGTTCATCCCTTCCCAACTAGCCCTTGGGCTGTCGGCACATTGTCCTAGGTGCGCAGGCCTTTCCGGGCCTGGCTGAGTGGAGGCGTACGACTGGGTCTGCAGTCGGGGTCAGTGGCCTGAGAAGGCTGATCAAGGAAATAATATTTCTTCAAGTCAGGGAAACCCGCCTCTTCTCTCATACATACAGGACACTTGTATAGCAGTGACATGTCTATAGTCCCTCCCCTAAGTGCTTTGCTAAGGTCTTCTAGAAAGGAGAAGAGGACAGTTTGGGATTTATCATGCATGGAAATTCAGCAAAGTCAGATTAGCATTGTTTTTTCTTCCCTAGATGTTTTTGTCAACATGAGGCTAAAATCACTACTTATGTACAAAATCAAACTTTGCTTTCACATGGCTCACATGATACATCTCATATGCATATAATTTGGAAACTGCAAGTCCTGGTCTTCAGTATTCATGATTTTCATTGTAACTACACAAAAGAAGATGGTTCTATGAACACAGTCTTAGTAGAACAACTCTAATACACTCAGTGCGTAGCCTACGTAAGCCATAGGTGCTCGAGTGACTCTTTCGCAGGGTTGCTGGGAGGACTGAGTACGGGCGAACATCTGACAGTCTTTGTGGAGTGAAACACTCTCAGTGGGGGTCAGCAGCCCTTCTCCCCACCCCCAGCCCACTGGTTGATGTTGCTGACTGTCTCTGAGAAGTCAGCCATGTCGATAAAAATTTTTGCTTTCTTGAAGGGAGCCCATGGCAAAGAGAAAGGGATAAACCAGACACAGGTGAGGTGCTGTGAGCCTGGGGGAAGCAGGAAAGGCTGTATCAAGGTGTGGGTATGTGTATGCCCAGCTTGAGGTTCTCTCACTGCTCACAGATGGGGGAGGGGCTCTGCTGGCTGTCACCTGGCATATGGTTCCTGTAGAGCAGTCACTTTAACAAACGTGTTGGTGTTCAGTGTCCTTGGGTGCAGCTATCTCTACCC
>PVJD01016379.1:0-21244 GCA_004026545.1 Mormoops blainvillei
AAATGCTTGGCAGTCCTGTCCTCTTGCTTACCGGGGCGGGGGGTGGGGTAAGGGTAGACCGTTTGTGTGCGCGCGCGCCTGGGGAATAAACACACGTTGGAAGCCTCGATATTATTTTCAGAGCAAAAACCTGCAGCCTTTAGTAACTGGCAAAGTGTAGCGTCACCTATCTGGATAAAAGGGAAATAAACTTTAATGGCAACTTTGTGTACCGAAGTGTCCCTAGCTCCTTTTTCTTTCCTTTTTATGACTTTGTGCCACTTGATCGTACATGGTAGTCCCCCACGTGAGGCTTCCCCAGGATTCAATCACGGCCATCGCAGCCCGCCTCATGAGATCTCAGTTCTAGCTGTGTTTTCTGAACTGTAGCCATTTACTCTTCATTTATTTCAGCAGCAGTTAAAGGAGTGGGGGCACCAAGATTAAGGAGGCTGAAGCGGGCAGGAGATATTTGGGGAGAATTCTTACCATCTCTAAAGAGAACAAGGGGTTTCTGCTGGGATTTGGCTGTTACTTAGCTCGTCTGTCCAAGTTACAGGCATTGAAGCACCTCCCCTTAAAGGAAAATTTAAAGCGAAAAGAAAAAAAAAATCCGTCCGTAGTGGGTACTCTGTCTTTATGAGACCCGTGTGAGGAGGCAGAATGATTTAAACCACATAAACACCAATAAAGTCTAAGAGCAGCTGTAGCGCGCGGTGTTTTGAGCGGGCGCAGTCAGCAGGAATGGGGAGAGAAGCGGCAGAGATTTCCGAGCTTTCCCTAAGGGGCATAGTGAGGAGCGGACGTAGAAGTGTGTGCGTATGTGTCAGGGAGCTGGCGAGTATTTTCCAGTCTGCTAAAGCAGCAACACTCCGGGTAGCGGTTCCTCCTCCTCCGCCGCCAGGCCGGGAACCCGGCCTCCCACCCGCCCCAGTCTACCCCCGCCGCCGCCGCCACCACCCGAGCCTCTCAGCTCTGTATCTGCAGCATCAGCGAGAAAATCCAGGCGCGCAGACTCAGTGCGCACCACCGCAGTCTGGAGCCCGGTACCGGGGCGGGGAGGGGGGCGAGGGGAGCTGGTGCCGCAGCGCCTTCGCGGCCGGCTAAGTGGCAGTAACGCCAAATCCCCTATGTATTTGGTAAACTCTGGTTTATCAGAGTGCCTGCCTCCCTCAGCGCCTGGTCTCCTTTTTTTTTTCCAGGATCCCAGGCGAAAGAAGGAAGCTGTCTCTACTCTGCGGCCTTGCACGGGTGCATTCCGATGCGCGGCAATATGGTGCAGTGCACCCAACCCTCTCGCCGCCTTTACTAAGATTTTGCAAACTTCAGGCAGCTGAGTGGACGGAGATGTGGTGCGCTCCCTCATTCCTCACCAGGCCATAAACTTGAACAAACCCCTCCACATCTTCAAACATTCACCCACTGCCCCAGCGCGCTCTCTCCTGGGGCACACTTGTACGGGGCGAAGGAGTGGTTGTCTCTTTTCCCCAGCGCGTAGCAAATCTCTTCCCAGATGACCCGGGGTGCAGCGTGTCCTTCACAGTGCAGTGGTTTTCTCATTGCGAGCAGGAGGTAGTCCCCAGCCCGCCCTCCCCACTCTCATCCCTACCAACTCTGCCGCCGCGCCAAGTCAGCGTGGGAAATGGGTCCGACGTGTGCAGCATGGAGAACAGTGCGGCCAGACTGCCAGAGCCGTGAAGCCTCCTGGCTTCCCTCCCCCCATTGGTCCCTGGCTCCGACCTTTCTGCCGTTGCAGCCAAGGAACCGCGGCGGCTTAGCTCCGCGGCGCAGCTCTTGGGAAAGGGTACGGAACTAGCGCGGTGGGGTGTGGGCGAGGTTAGAGGAGACCTCTGGGCGCACTTGTAGCGGCCGCAGCTCCCGATCCTCTTCCGCCCCCTGTCTAGAGAATGACACTCCTACTCCAGCCTTCCGCCGGCGCGGAGGATGAATGAAGGCGAGAAGCGGTTTCCCCCACCCCCGCCCCATTTCCGCAGTCTTACAGCCAGTGTCACAAGTGCTCAGCAATTTCATTAAATGGAACCGGGGACTTAATCCCCCCCCCCGCCCACCCCCGTACTAGACCTCACCAAGGGAATATGATATCCGGCTTCGCTCCCACCCGCAAACCCCTCCCGGCTTTTCAGCCCCGAGGATGCATTTATCTTCTCAACCTGAGAGGAAAGGGTTCAGAAGGAAATGGGATCGAAAGTGTAACCGGCTGCAATAAATTAAAGAGCCGGCTGCTGGTGCTGCTGCTTTGGCGGCCAGAACTGAAGAGAGAAACCGAGATCAGTGTCCTAAAACGTGCGTTGATCAGAGTAATAGAACATCATCGATTGGATGAAGCAACAATGTTTGAGGGAATGTTGAAATGCAGGGGATCTTTATGTTTTCGTTCTTAAGGACAATAATAAGAACTATCCCCTTGAAACTGATATAAAACATGAAATGAACATTTAATAAAAGTTTGGTAAATAATTTCCTTTCTATGACAAATATCCTTAACTTACAATGTTCGGGGTGTGTGTGTGTGTTTTATTTTACCTGCTAACCTTGCTTGCTTAAAACTGTTTTGCAGTTAAGAAATTTCAGTGACTGGGCTGAAAAATAGCATTCAGGGTCCTTCATGTAGTTTAAGCCTCAAGAAAAGACAGGAAGAGAAGTAACGACAACAAAAGTTTATGGGTAAAAATACAAAGAAGTAGTTGCCGGAGATACGATCTCAGGGTGGCTTTCATTTATTATAGACGCTGTATGCACAATAATACTAGAAAAAGGTTAAATACAGTAAACAGGATAGCCAGTTCTGGAAGGAAATACAAAGCAATTTGACGAGAAAGGAGAAAGTGACTCAAGAACTCCACCAAGGGACAAACAGAGGAAATGACACCACTGCATCTTCAAATTCATTGACCTTTCATCTTTTTAAAGGGGTCCTTTTATTATCCACTTACCTAATGTGCAGATATGTTTTTGAAGCCTGTACCATCCATCCTTTCTCCAGCTACATTTGGCAAATTCAATTCTTTAGTCTTTCTTCGCTAAGTAATTGGAAATGATTGTCCCTTAAACATATATTACTTCAAATAGTAAATATAACTATGCACTGCTATTGTCTTCTATCAGATATGTTTCTGATCCTTGGGACTATGAGGAACTTTAGACATATTGTGCAACCTGAAATTCAAGATTGTAGTATTGAAATGTACAGTAGACTGAATGGCTAAATTATTCATTGCAATAACAGACGTTTTGATGGACATTAAAACTCAGCAGTTTAAATAAGGAAACGATAGATTTCCTTTTAAGCAGGTAGTAACTGCTTGCATCAGTGGTTATTTAATTGGTCTCCAGTCCAGAAATAGAACCAGTTGTGCTGTTTAAATTATGAAATTTTGTTATGCAAAACCATATATTGCAATATATCGATAAAAGAATACAAGCTAAGAATGAAACTAAATTGATTCATACTACCTATTGGATAACTTTAAAACATTTTCACAAGGCCACTATGAAAACTTTGTTTACAGAAAAAAACCTCATGAAAATAACTGTTAAGTGTTTATCTAAATATTAATTCATAGGTTGTGTTATTTGCCAGTTTAAAAAGTGTTCTTGATTTTAAAATGCACTTGATAGAAATGATTTTCACTTTAAGCTTAGCATAAGTTGAGAGTTGATTTTATTTTAATTTTTAAAGTTTTAAATGCCAAGCCATATATAATATAGCATAGATTTATAATTTATGCTATATATACAAATATCCGGTACTAACTGACAAACATTGCCTTTTATTTACAAGATAATGTATGGGGTTTTTTTCACCCTTACATTAATTTTTATACATTTGCAAAATCCTAAGCTTGGGAGGAAAATGCCATATTTTGCAAAATTTGGGTGAGTTTTGGGTTAAAAGACCCTTGATAGGTCAAAATACTATATCATATTATTTGTGGGTATCTAAAACTGTTCCTTGTCACTATCTGTGGTAAAATTGAATACTATGATGCCCTTTGCAGCAGAAACTTGAGACATTTGGCATTTCTTTACTATCATGGTAGAATATGTCAAATGCTGCTATGAATAATGACATCTAAGCTAGATAATATTTTAAGAATTGGGGGAGATCTCATTAATAATGGCTTTTATGAATATGATACTCAAATAAATGACCTTTCTTGTACTAAGAATGGTTTGAAGTTATGAATTAGCTTTATAAGTTTTAGCCCCTATGTTGACTTATGCTAACTGGTTCACTTCTTATGTTAATTACCAACACCAGGTAGTACAAAATTCTATTCCATCAAATTTAAACCAATGCATTTAAAAAATACAAAATGTGCCATGCTTTTAGAGTGGTTAATATAGTAAATTTGACTGACTACTTTAACAGCAATGTATTTTCCAATGATTGATGCTGATCCTTAAAATGTAATTCACAGGGACCTTTCCCAAATATTTCTGGCTTTGGCCTCTGGACCTAGGGTAGGATTGACTTCCTGGCCCCCTTGTGGTTATCTGAGGTCACTGACTCTGTTGGGCTGTGGGAATGAAAGTGTAATTTCACTTCCAAAGGGAACATAGATGGCCGAAATGAAACCATTGATCAACTCCGTCAGTCCAACTGATTATTAACCTGACCTAAGACCAATGCCGGGAAACTGTCAATAAACTTCAGACCAAAACTGACTTTGGAAAATAGTAGGGTCTTAAATGCCAGTTTCAGCGCTTATTTGATGAAATGCATGAATTATCCAAGTAAAGCTGAACTAAAAGTTTTACCAAATAAATAATATGGACTTAATCCACACATCTCTATAAATCAGCAGTGTGCTTTTCACTCATAGTTGACAGTATGGTTCCATTAGCAGAGCAAGTTCCTCAAAAAGCTATGGAAATCAGTGCCTGGCTATTTGTAACATTGTAAACATGGTTTAGTGTAGTTAATGCTTTTTTCCCTAGTAACTGCTATAGAGTCTAAAATTTAGAGCAGGACTTTTGATAAAGTACTGTTGGCTGACAGATGGAAATATAATAGTGACTCTGTGTTTATGGTTATTCTTTTTATTTCCTGTCTTAGATGTGTAACTGATTTTCAATATTGTCTCCAATGACTAGATAAAAACCATTATGAGGATGTAAATAGAAGCTTTTAATTTGACTAACTTGTGTATAAAATATTAAGTGTTTTGATGCATTATTAAGGTAACAGCGGTGATTAGTAACAGTATCTGTCTGAATTCAGCCCTGAAAGGTTTAGCTCATTCTTTTCCTGAGTGTTTCCTTGTTTCTCTTTCCAGATGTTAGCTACAGTTTGAACATGTCTGCCTATTTGGAGGGAAGAAATAGTATCCACCCCTGCCTATTCAGTGACATCTGATATAAAGCTTCCCTTTTCATCTAATGAACAAGAAGCATTGCTTCTCTCTTTCTTGTAAAACAGATTTATTTAAAACATAGGAGAGAGGGTGTGAGAAAACCATGGTAAACTGAAAAAGGTAACACTGAAACTAAGGCAGTATCTCAGTTTCTGTTTTATCTTGCCTTATAAAATAGTATTTTCCAAAGGTCTATAAGCCAATATTGCCTTCAACTATTAAAAATTACTGTCTTTTGGTGCCCTGGTCCAAGCTTCTCAGTTTCTGAATTATCCTCATGGGCAGTCTTAATGTGATGCTAATGGTTCTCACTTGCTTTCACGGTCTTTTACTTGCACCAGCCTCTTCCAAGACTTTGTATGAGGGGCTGCAATAACGTGTTTGCACAGTCATATGTTTTTCAAATTTGCAAGATTAAGAATTTAAGCGTAATAAGTCAAGAACACTATTTCCTCACTCCAATTTACAGTTCACTTATTTAAACAGTGTTGGAGAGCCCTGGGCAATTTTGGTATCTAGTTAAGGAAAAATTGAGATGAAGATACATTCTAGTTAAGGGAAAAGTTGAAATGGGGATACATTTAATTTGGGTGTGTTCAGGTGTAGTTTTGTAGATTCATAGTCTTTTTCATTCATAGTAAGTTATTGCTAACACCCATGGTGCAGAATGGCTTCTAAGAATTTACCCAGCATCCACTGTGGTGCACAGATGTGCAGTGCTAGAGGTTTTACTACGATGGAATAGTCCATGTGATATCATGGGACGTATAAGGGTAGCAGAGTGAAATCAAGGCTTCAGTGTGCAAAACCAGGAACAAGCCTGTAGAAAGTTCTTCTAATTATTAGACATGTAAAAGCTCAAGTAGAGATGTGTTTCTCATTGATGTTTAATCAAAACAAAAATTCTCGCTTGTTAGGGATTGTTCAATAAGGCAGAAGCTGCACTTAAAAACACTAGTCTTTTGAGTGTGTCTGTGAGTGCAGTTTCTAAACAAACATTGTGCAAATACAGAATTGATCAGATTCCTTGCGTTTAAGGGCACAAATAGACAGCAGGAGGGCAAACACAGGCTCTGTGTGTGTGCAGTTGGGTGACTTCTGCCACCCAGTGTATTGGAGTCAGCATATCTGACATCTTTTCCTGACAAAGTCTGGCACATCGACATGAAATGACACACCCTATATCCACCAAAGCAGTGAATAAAGGGGCAAGTGTTTCAATGATAAACTCTTACAACTGTATATCAATAAGTCAAAGTATTTTGTATTTATACAATTATGAACCTTGATACCATTCAAATTTTAAAAATCCATTTCAATTGCTCTTCTATATATCTTAATTTCAGATTGATTCAGGAGTTATGGTCATACCAAAGTTCCAAAAAAGAAGTATCATAGAGATGTGTCGGTTCATTAATTAGATAATAAATTATGGGTTTGGGGGAGACATTTTGAAACTTTTTTCATTTGTCACATTTTTTATATGTGAAATTTCTTGTAATGTCTTTTATGATTTTAACTATGTATTCATTTTGTAACTCTTTTTATGTCATATTTTCTGTTGTTTTCCCTGAGTAACCCAAATTATATAAACTTTAGCCGCTGCTGCAACCTGAATCTGCCCTTGCTTGTCACAACCAAGAACACTGATGGAGAGCAGTTATAATGAGTGAAACGTAGATATCAAAGATTCCCCAAAATCACAAATTCCGTTCTGTAAAATAAAATAAATGTTAAGAATTTACATAGCCTAATTCATGAGTAAACATGGCATAATGATATTTTCCTAAGGACAGTAATCATGCTGCTTCAAGAAATAATTTTTGGACCAGACAGCTGGTGCTACAAGTTGAGAAGTGGCAGCATGATGAGGAAGAGTTGGGCAAAGGATTTGGAATCAAAGAGGTTGGCTTTGAACTCCAGGACTTCTGCTTTGGACCTCAGTGTTTTTTATTAATCTCCCCGATTAATTTTTTTAATTATTTAATTTCATTCATCTACCATGTATTTAAACTCTATTATGTATCAAACCCTGTGTTAAATTTTGAGTATGAGTGAAATCCATATCCTTGCCTTCAAATAGCTCATATTTTAATTCTATCTGTGTAGTGCTAATAAGCCATCTTTGAGGTTATTGAGGTTATTATGATAATTTTACAGGAGAACCCAACACTCCCTGGAACAAATTAAATTCTTAATAAAAGTTATTTTTCCTCTTCTCTTAATGCTCTCCTAAGGACTTAAGGTTGAATGTCCTAGATTTTACAGGATCTTTACTTCTATTTTGTAGTCATCTTCCTAGTTTAGAATTGGAGTCATTTACATTTGTACTGCTCTTTATGTGTGCAAGGGTCACCAAACTGTAGCCTCAGGTCAAATGTGGACATTGGCTCTTTTTTTGTATCATGCCCACCACGCCCCAGCCATGAATGGTTTTCTATATTTTTTAAAGGGTTGTTAAAATCAAACAAAAAAGAATATAAGACAGAAACTGTATGTGGCCTCAAAGCATAAAATACTGACTTGCTTTAATAGAAAAAGTTTCCTGATGTCTTTCTTAGGATATCGACTTCATGAGTACTGTGACAGTATTGAAAAAATACAGCATTTCATGTTACTTGTGAGAAGGAAGTACTGCAATAAGCAAGTGGACCAATGGAAGATATGCTGCTAAGCTCCCTGTGTAGAGGTCCGTGTCCATAACGCTGGAACTCACGTTATGTCGCATCACATAATCCACATACAGAGTGCCATTGCATCATGACACTGAGCACCTGTGTAGTGTGCCTTGTTTTAAAGATGACCATTTCTCCCACTGAGAGGTTCATTCCCTGTCCTCTCCCCTTGAATGTGGGCTGATTCTGTGACTAGTTTTTATCAACAGGACACAGCGGAAGTAACTATGCCAGTTCCTGTTCCTTGGAACCTTTACTCTGAAAGCTCTAAACTGCCACACACAATGTCCAGTTACCTTGTCACCATTATACTGGAGAGGTCACATGGCATGTAGGCACTGCAGGTGACAGTCATCCTCTCCAAGGCATCTTCTACACTGGTTCACCTGACAACTGAATACCACTTAATGGTTGACACCACAGTGGTCATTATATGGAGCCAACATATCACCCACCTGAGCCCTGCAAATTCCTGACCCACACAGTATGGGGGAGATATAACAAAATGTTTGTTCTTTTCAAGCACTGTGTTTCAGGGTGGTTTGCTACTCACGATAGATAGCTGAACATGTGCATTCTGTTCGCTAATTTAATGGAGGTTGAATGTCAGGACTAGATGTAATAATGATAATTGTTACTATATTGTGGCTGATCTATGTGCCAGACACCATTCTCAAAACACTCATGGAGTTATCATTTAATCTTTGGTCATTATCATTTAATATAATAACCCTATAAAATTATTATTATGAAGGTTATTTTCTACATAATACAGAAGAAGATGCTGAGACTTAAGTAGGTTAAGTTTCCTAAGAAACATACAAAGTTATTAGACTGTGGGAATCATTTTATCCATAGTAAGATGGAATACTGATACTTAAAAAGGTTAAGGAGGGTAAGTAAAAAAGAGTTATCACAGCTAAGTGACTGAGGTTGGAAATCCAATTCAGCCTATTCATATTTAGAAACACTTTTTCTGATTTATTACAAATACTACCTTACATAATAATAGAAAACTGATCTAATTAGTTTATAAAGTTTTGACTGTAAGCACATTCACCAAACATCTTTCTTGTTTATAAAACTTTATTTACTTAATCTTATATTTCTCTCTTATAAAATTTGTCTTTACTGTAGCTGAATTTTTAATTTTTATTTTTAAGTAAATTTTATTCATTATGCTATTACAATTGTCCCAATTTTTCCTCCTTTGCCTTTCTGCAGCCCTACCCCTCTTCCCTCCCCCTACCCCTCTTCCCTCCCACCCCCTTAGTTCATGTCCATGGGTCTTGCGTGTAAGTCCTTGGGTTTCCTCACTTCCTATGCTATTCTTAACATCCCTGTGGCTATTTTGTTCCTACCAATTATGCTTCTTCATCTCTAAATCATTTCCCCCATTCTGTCCCTTCCCCACCCCCCCACAACCCTCCAAATGATCTCCATACCTGTGATTCTGTTCCTGTTCCTGTTTGCTTAGTTTGTTTTGTGTGTTTTGTTTTGTTTTTAGTTTCAGTTGTTGAGAATTGTGAATATGCTGCCTTTTTAATGTTTATGGTTTGGATCTTCTTTTTTTTCTTAAATAAGTCCCTTTACCATTTCATTTAATAATGGCTTGATGATGATGAACTCCTTTAGCTTTACCTTGTCTGGGAAGCACTTTATCTGCCCTTCCATTCTAAATGATAGCTTTACTGGATAGAGTTATCTCGGTTGTAGGCCCTTACTTTTCATCACTTTGAATACTTTTTGCCAGTCCTCTCTTGCCTGCAAAGTTTCTTTTGAGAAATCAGCTGACAGTCTTATGGGAACTTCTTTGTAGGTAATGCTCTGCTTTTCTCCTGCTACTTTTAAGATTCTCTCCTTATCTTTAATCTTTGGCAATTTAATTATGATGTGTATTGGTGTGTTCTTTGGGTCCAACTTGTTTGGGATTCTCTGAGCTTCCTGGACATGTATGCCTATTTTCTTTACCAGTTTGGGGAACTTTTCTTTCATTATTTTTTCAATTTCTTGCTCTTCCTCTTCTCCTTCTGGTATCCTTATGATTCAGATGTTAGCACACTTAGAGATGTCCCAGAGGTTCCTAAGCCGATCCTTATTTTTTATTTTATTTTATTTTTGGTACTCTTGTTTCTTCTTTCTGTTCTGGTTGATTGTTTATTTCTTTCCTATGTTCCAAACAGTTGATTTGAATTCTGGCTTCCTTCGCTTTACTGCCGGTTCCCTGTATATATTTCTTTACTTTGCTTAATGTAACCTTAATTTGTTCCTTTATGATTTTGCTATATTCCATGAGTTCTCTGAGAATCCTGATCAACAGCATTTTGAACTCTGATAAGTTGGCTATCACCATTTTCTTTAGTTCATTTTCTAGGGTTTTGTTCTATTCTTTCATTTGGGCCAGATTTCTTTGTCTCCTCAATTTGGCAGCCTCTTTGAATTTGTTTCTATGTGTTAGATAGAGTTGCTTTTACTCCCTATCTTAGAAGTATGGCCTATGTAGAAAAGGCACCTGTAAATTATGGGAGCGGAGCCCTAGGTAATTGCCAGGGTGGGGCAATCTGTTTCCCAGCTGTGGTTCTGTGTAGGGGGAGGGCTCCAAGAGGGGACAATGCTGCTGCCTGGCGTCTGGAGGTTTGCCTGGTGCTCACCCCATTTATAGTCACTTCACCTACTTTCCATAGGTGCTGCCTGTTGGTGAAACCCAGAGTGGATGGGCTTGTGTATGTTTTAAGTCTGTGCAGACCCTACAAGGTATAAAAATCTGTCAGTTTCTTCCACCATCCTGTGCAGGCCGTTCACAGCAAAAATCCAGCTGTTTCTTCTGCTGCCCCAAACCCCGCTGGTTTTTACAGCCAGTGGTAACCTAGGATTTACCTTCCTGGTACTGGAACCTTAGGCTGCGCAGTGTGGCCTGAGGCTGGGATCACTTTTTCCCAAGATATCTTTCCCAATTTTTATCTACCACATGTGAATTTGGGACCCTCCATTCAGCCACAACCACTGCCCCTCCATACCACACCACCTCTCTGCCCATCACCCTGACTCCACCCCTCCTACCAGTCTGGATAACTGTTGCTTCTTTAAATCCTTGGTTGTTGGACTTCAGTACAGCATGATTTCTAGCAGTTCTGGGTTCATTAGTTTTGAGGTCTGGTTGTAATTCTTTCTATAGTTGTGTGAGTCGGTGAAGCGTGTCTACCTATGCCTCCATCTTGACCAGAAGTTCAGCGTAGCTGATTTTTACTAACAGTCCACTCTGAGTTCCCTGGACTGAAACATAGAGTAGGGCAGTATTTAAATTTACCTATATCCTTTATGTCAGATCACAGCAAACATGTTATTTATTCCTATTTTTCAAAGGCACTACATTTAATTCAAAATGTTTTGAAGGAAGTATTCAATCCAAGGAGCTGTGTTTTCAATAATGGAAATAATGGTAACACACAATCAATATTTATGGGAAAATCCCATCCATCGATATTTTATTTCCTCCTCACTATAATGTTTTCATTATCTTTGTGATTCATGCCATAGCAGAACTGTTATAGTGAGTTCTGTAGGTATTTTCAGAAAGATGCTCTTTTTAAGAGGGTTATTGATAGCCTAATTTTTTGTCTGTAGAACACCACTTTGTAACAATGACAAAAACAATTGGTAATATTGATTAAGAACTTATGATATACCAGGGACAATTCTAAGCTCCTTACACATATTAAATTATTTAATAAAAAGTCCAATGTATTAATATTTATAAGTCCTCAAATTTGTATGTACCATTCTACTTTTCAGACTCTTTTGGATCCCAGAGTTTTTGTTATGACTTTGACCTTTATTATATGCCTACATAAGGCATATAATGAAGGATAGACAAGTAATGTGATAAGAACTGTACTGTATTGCTAACAGTTTTATTCATAACTGAACAGAATTACTGTGCTAGTCATTTTTCATTATTCACAAAAGTGCATTCTTGGCTATATTCAAGCATATAAAGGAATACTCTCATGATATCTAGAGTTAGGGTGGCCATGTGAATGCGTCTTTTTGAAGATATATGAGAAGCAATACTGTAGGTCTCATTCTGGTGGAGGTGATTAAGAGCCAGCCCACAATCACACAACACCTATCTTTTTGTCATATATATACAGGTTCCAGCAGAAGTAAGACCTCCTTGAGTGTGGTTGGTAGGGTAATAATAATTCAGAGTATTAATGTTAACATTTTACCTAAAATGGCATATGGTATGCTTGAGTGTGATATTGTTGTGTTACAGAATTACATGCTTATGATTTTGTGATAAAAGGGGGGTGTTATTTGTGCCTGACCCTGTGTGTGTGTGTATCAAAGAGAGAGAGAGAGAGAGAGAGAGAGAGAAAGAGGGAGATAGGGAGAGAGCACATGCGAGAAGAGGGGAGACATTGATTTATTACAAGCTCACAAAATTATGGAGACTGAAAAGTCCCAAGTTCTACATTGGCAAACTAGATACTCAGGAAAGTCGATATGATTCTAAGTCAAATCCAAAGACCCCAAATCAGGAAAGTCCATGCTAAAATCTCCTGAAAAGTGGGAGGCCCTACCCAAGAAGAACTCATGTTTCAGTCTGAATCTGAAGGCAAGAAGACAACATCCCAGCTCAAGCAGTCAGTCAGGAAGAGCCCCCTCATGCTCAGTCTTTCTGCTCTATTTAGGCCTTCAACTGATTGGGAGAAGACCAATCACATTAAGGATGGCAACTGCTTTACTCAGTCTACTGATTACATGTTAATCACATCCAAAAACACCCTCACAAACAAGCCCAGAATAATATCTTAGCAAATATTTGGGTGCTCACCCAGTTAAATTTATATATAAAAATAACTATCACAAGTCAAGTTGGTACCCATATGCTTCTCCTTAAGTTATATTTAGTCTCCAAATAAAGACAATTACAAGATCATAACTCTACCCAATGATACAACTATCCTGCATCAACCAAAAACACACTAACCCCTTCCCCATAAGAGGAGGTAAAGTCCCTAACTGATGGTTATACTTTTCCTTCATATCCCATAATTTAAATATTATGGTACAAAATTAACAATACTTAAACACTCAATAAAAGTGAATAAATGTTTATGGTAATAGAGAATACGAGAGGAAAGAGAAAAGCAAACAAAGGTATACAGACACAAATGTATTCATAACAAAATAAGAAGAAAAGAAAGATGACTACAGCCCTCACTTTTGCACCTGGTCACATGGTTATAGCAGGTATTTAAAACTGCCTTCCATTGTCCAGTCTGTATTCCCTTTGCCTTTAGCAAGCACCTCAGTTAGTCATGTTCCTTTACCAGGTGGGATGACCCAACCTTCATTCCTGAAGGGTCAGGGCCATTTAGTCCAGCTGTATTGGATTGTTGGGTTGTTGCAGTTTTCCATTGACCTTAATCACAGGGCACAATAATGCTAAGGGACACCTAGGCCATCCTATATATAACAAATATATATATATGAAATATATATATATATTTGTTTGTTTTTACCACCATTGTGGAGCAATACTAGAATGCATTCTTGGTAAGAAGAACCAATCTACTCTGACAGCACAGCAACTCTTTTCTTTGCCTGTTGATTCAGAGATAGGAGGAACACAATGTGGCTGGTGGAAGACTAAACTTCCGGGTCAGTGGAATCGTTATTGTGTCTTGTGGTGGGAGTGTCCCTCCCCTTGAAACTTAGACATCTAGGCCAGTAGGGCATGAGGTTGGGGCAACAGGAAGCAAACATTTTCCTGTGGATCACTCAGGGTAATAATGAATGGTGCTACTGGAATTTCCACTCCATGACCCCTGGCTTCATTACTTATTTCTTGATTCCTATGAATGCAGGCTATCAGAGAAATAGTACTATATCTTGAACACTGATTTAGATCATATACGGTCTTCAGGAGAATCTATTCAAGATACAGCTTTTCAAGATACAGCGACCTTAGCTGGCACTGTAATTGAGTCTTCAAAAGGCCATTTCACAGTTTTACCAAGCTGTTTGCTTCAGGATGATGCGGAATTTCCAGCAGAATACCTACCATAACTTACCCTTGCCAAGAAAGGACTCAAACCATGTGTGGAGAATAGCACAGATCGCCACACTGCAAGCCACCAGGATGAGAGTCCAAACACTTCTGCCCACAGGATCTTAGTATTGTAGTATCCAAGGGAAACACAACATAGTCAAACACTGGATGGAACAAAACTTTTACACACATAGAGAAGAGAAGAGACAGGGGAGATCAACTCTAACAGTGTGCACTGATCTGTCATGACTAGCAAGGCTCCTTGCCCCAACAAGTGGCCGAAGCAGGGCAGTTTGCCTAGGTTCATACAATCCCTGCTGCAGTAGAAGGAATCTGATCCTTCCTCCAAGGGATTTGAAATACTAAAAGATAGAGGCATGCTTGAGACCCACTGACATACATGCTTAAGCAAGACGAAGCAGCTGTTACTGAGACAGAAGCAGAGAAAGACATTCCTACACAAGTTGATAAGTCCAGAGCAGGCTGTATAGGCTCTTTATCTCTTGGTAAGAAAGTGATTCAGGCCCAAGGCCCATACTTATGTGACATAATGAGGGTAGAAAGACTTCACACATGAGACTTCCTTTCTGAACAGGGAACATGGGAAGAGCAGTGAATTCCATGACCATGGACTCATTGCTGTATCTATTTTGCTGTGAAGTGCATCCTCGTTCAGAAGCAATACTGAGGGGAATCCCATGGTGGTGGAGGAAGCAGGTAAGAACAAAATACCACTCCTTCCATGATAGAAGCCGTCTAATGTGATTGACCTGCCACTAGGTAGCTGGATGATCACCTTTGGGAATGGCATCATATTGGGTACTCAGTATTGACCTTTGCTGTTGGCAGGTTGGGAATTCAGCAGTGACTATAGGAGGTTGACCTTGGTGACTGGAAGTACATGTTGCTGACCCCATGCACAACCTCCATCTCTGCTGACGTAACCATTTTCCTATGAGCCCACGCAGCAATTACAGGGGTGGCTGGGGAAGGAGGCTAACTGGTATCACAGGAAAGATCATCCTGCCCAATCCTGTCCACTTGATTATTAAAACTCCCCTCTGCTCAGGTCACTCTTTAGTGAAAGTTCACATGGGACACAAGTATCTTTATGTGTTCTGCCTCTTCAGAGAGTTTTATCCGCATACCTGTTCCCCATATTTTCTTACCATCAGTTTTCTAGTCATGTTTCTTTCATGTCTGGAGTCATCCAGGCAAACCATTGGCCATAACCCATGAATCATTATAATTTGTACCTCTGGCCATTTCTCTTTCCATGCCAAGTGAAAAACAAATATGTTGTTCAAACATATGATCACTGGTAAGATTTCCCTTCACCAATGTCATTCAGGGATGTCCTATAAGGGTCAGTAGTACTGCAGCTGTCCACCTTCAGGTGGTGCCTTCAAATTATGCAGAACCATCTGTAAACCAAACCCAAGTATTCTCTTCATCTGTCAACTGATTGTCAGAAACTCCCCATGTAGCCAGAGATGCAAACTCGGAGCGAGGTGAGCAGAAGTGGGGATGGCTCCTCTACATGCCTACTTGTGCCTCCAGGGCCTGCTAGGGCCCAGTTATGTATGTGCCACTTCGGTCTGACAATGGAGTTTTCCAGTTCATACCCAACTTTATGGCTTGGTGTGTCAGACAATGCCCAATTTATGATGGGAAGCTTAGGTTACACGGCAACTTGGTAGTGTGTAACCAAGTTCAGTGTCTCCGAAATCCCAGTAGCAAGTCAAGAGCTGTTTCTCAAAAGGAACCTACCAGTGTGGCTCAGTTGGTTGGGCATCATCCTGCAAATCAAAAGATCACCGGTGCCTGGTCAGGGCACATACCTGGGTGCGGGCTTGGTTCCCACTTGGGGCATGTGCGAGAAGCAAGTGATCAATGTTTCTCTCTCACTGAGATGTTTTTTCCCCCTCCCTTCCCCACTCTCTAAAAATAAATAAATAAAATGTTTAAGAAAAAAAGATGTGCGCAGTTATCTGCAGAGAGCGGCAAAGTTTTATGTCAATACCCTAAGGACCTGTGCTGCTATTTACCTATACGAGCCAGCTAAAGGCTCTAAACAGCATCTCTATCTGCCTCTGACTATTCAAGCACCATCGGATCTCTTGAATCCTATGACCTAAGTCACAGAGCAGCTTGCACAGCAGCCTGGACCTGTTGCAGAGTTTTTTCTTGCTCTGGGCCCCACTCAAAACTAGCAGCTTTTTGTGTCTCTCAGTAAATTAGATGAAGTAACACACCCAAATGAGGAATATGTTGCCTCCCAAATCCAAAGAGGCCAACCAGGTGTTCTCTTTCTTGTTTGTAGTAAAGGCCAGATGCAACAACTTATCCTTTACCTTAGAAGGGATATCACAACATGTCCCATAACCCTGGGGTTCCAGAAATTTCACCGAAGTAGAAGGCCCTGAACTTTTGTCAGATTTATTTTCCACTCTCTAACACATGTATGTCTTACTAACAAGTGTAGAGTAGTTGCTACTTCTTGGCCACCAGGTCTAATTAGCATAAGATTCTCATCATAATGGACCAGTGTGATATCCTGTGGAAGGGTGATGAAGATCCCTGCAAACTAAATTATGACACAGGGCTGGAGAGTTGATATACACCTGAAGTAATAGAGTGAAAATATATTGCTGGCCCTCCCAGATGAAAGCAAACTTCTCTGCCAGACCTCATTGACAAGGATGGAGTGAAAAGAATTTGCAAAATCAATAGCTGATACTAAATTCTAGAGGATGTATTAATTTGCTCAAATAATAAAATAATATCTAATATATCAGCTGCAATTGGATTAACCACCTGATTAATTTATGATAATCCACTGTCATTCTCTCAGATCTGTCTCCTGCACTGACTTAGTGGGTGAGTTGAACTGGATGTGGTGGGGATTACTGCCTTGTATTTTTCAAGTTCTTCTTGGTGGCAGTAATCTCTGCAGTCCAGAAATGAGATATTGCTTTTAGTTTACCATTTTACTAGGTAGAGGCAGTTATAGAGGCTTCCACTTGGCCTTTCCTACCATAAAATTCTTCACTATACAGGTTAGGGTATCCGTGTGGAGATTCTTCTAATGGCTAAGTATATCTATTCCAATTACACAATCCAGAACTCAGAAAACAACCACAGGACAAGTGGCAGACACACTAAGCCCACTTCAAATGGACTTGAGCTAAAAGTCCATTTATTTTCTGACACTGTTACCAAACAAAAAGCAGAGGTTCAGTTGCCTTTCACCTCAAAGAGAAATTCATGAGGCAGGTGCAGGGGTAAAAGGAAAGATCCAGGAGAATGCTGGACTCCTGTCTTAAAATGCATCTCCACGACACCAAGACGGTATCTAGCATTCCCGCTCCCATTTAAAGTACAGTCCTTTGAAGCCTGAAGGCGGCTACTAAACAGTCATATTCCCCTTCCAGCTAGTGTAGCTTGTTCCTGGCTGCTGTTCATTTTGGGATCCCTTCTGGAGCCTGGGTGTGGAGCCCGTGCAGCCGTGAGTCGTGCGGCTGCTAGGCCTGACCAACCGAACTGTTAGATCCCTTTTTAATTCCCCAACATGCAACATTAAATGTGGAATCTCTGCTTAGTGAGTTCCTATCAGTGAATTCAGCCAGATTCAACTCTATGTTCCTTGCACAATTATCTCACGTATTTAATATCCATCCTTTTACATGTTCCCTAGATTTTTTGTCTTTATAAATTAGAAAACTCAAATAGTTCCTTTGGTATGTAGTACATGGCCCACATTCTGTGCTTCACTTTTAGAGGCCTGCTGGAACTTCAGTCTAGCTATAAGTCTAGAAGAAAAGAGAATAGTGGGGGTGGGTCCTGAAGATACTCAGCCTTACCTTGCATTATCTTGCTTGTCCACTACCTCAGGAAGCCATAAAAATTTCCTCAGGCAATGTAGAGTTCATTTTTTCAGATGGAGGAGGAGAGGCCACAGGGAGTGAATACACTGGCAGTGCAGATGTCAGAATTTAGGGGTTCAGTGTTTCCAGCTTCACTGGAGTTTTTTCATGCATCTTTATTCCAAATTTCAGGATATGTTTTTTTCCCAATTATTGCCCTCATGGTAACATTAGACAACCTGAGAAGCAGGAAATTCAACTTGAGTTGTAATTCAGCCAGTTATGGGATGATGTTCTTTGATTTTCAGCAATCTCAGTCCTGCAACTACTAGAGATAAGGGTCTGCTTGAGGGCACATCTTGAAACTTTCAGGTCATTTATATAGCACTGGAAATGGGAATTTGAATCCCTGAGCTCATCCTTTTCTTTCTCCACTTCATCCAGCTACAATAGAAGCAACCACTCGATCTCACGATATTGTCAGTTTGCCAAAAGTATTAAAAAATATTAACTATACAGTTTCCTAGATCCTTGCTTCTCCTAGTGGTTGATTAGAAAGAATACCCAGTGGTGATATTTTGCTATTGTTAGTGTCAGATTATGCCATAGAATAGCAGTGCTTTTCTACTGTTGGAAATAGAGTCATTATAGCCTTCAAATCTAATCAGATCAGAGAGGCAATTCCAGAAATCACAGGACCAAATCGGAAAACTCATCCTTAAAATTCTGTTCCTCTAGAACCACTTTTGGTACCAAAATGTGTATTATACTAGTCTCCAGCAAACCAGAAACTATGGGATATAGAATATGTACCATTTTTTGAGAGACTGAAATGATAAGAAATTGGCTCAAGTGATCAAGTGACCATGGAGGGCTGACAAGCCCTAAGATGTGACTGACAGGTTTAAGATCCAAAAAGAACCATCATTTTAGCCCTAGTCCAAAGGCTGCGGAAAATATAAACGTCCCAACTCAAGTAGTAAGACAGGAGAAGTTCCCTCTTACTTGGTCTTTTTAAAAAAAATATTTTATTTAATTAATTTTAGAGAGAGGGAAAGGCTCAGAGAAAGACAGCGAGAGAAACATCAATGTGTGAGAGATACGTTGAATGGTTGCTTCTCACACACCCGCAACCAGGGACCTGGCCTTCAACCCAGGCATCTGCTCTGACTGGGAATCGAACCAGCTACTCTTTGGTTCACAGGCCAGTGCTCAACCCACTTAGCCACACCAGCCAGGGTTTTCTTTTTTTTTTTTTTCCCTATTCACATCTTCAAGTGATTGAATGAGAGCCACTTGTATTAAGGGGGCAAACTGCTCTACTGTGTCTACTGATTCAAAGGTTAATTTCATCCAAAAACACTCTGGCAGACACACCCAACATAACATTTGACCAAATATCTGGGCACTCTGTGGCTCAATCAAATTGACACATAAAATTAATCATCACATGTTAATATTAATGTATATGTGTCATAAGGTTGAAATAGCCTGAAGTGTTTCGCCAAAAAGTGGAGTACATGAAAGTTCTCTGGTCATCCCTGGTAAGGCCCAGTGTATGTCGTGCTACAGCAGTTACCTCGAATTTCATTCAGACATGTGTGGTCAATGTTCAATTCAATAACTGATGATGGGAGCTGGGAGTGAGAGATTGGAAAATAAAACACATACATGAGGTTTCAGCAGTACCTAATTAATTGGAGCTTTATTAAGTTATTTGATACAAAAGCTCCAGATAGTCATCCAAACATGAGTATTTGTGGGAGTGAGGAATAATCCCTTGCTGTTTTATGTTTCTGGTTCCAGGAAGTTATTTGTTTTAGTGACATTATTTAGCCCATTCTGATGGATCTGTGAAATGTGGGATTTTAACTAGATATCTCTAAGGTCAGTTAAAGTACTCACATTCTATGACTTTGTTTTCCAACTTCAAATAGAAAACTCAATCATGTGAAAGCAAAACAACTGTATCAAGGCCAGTCAGCCCATTAAATGAAATTCTGGGGAAAGAACTGTGTTTTTAAAAATTATCTACCCAGTAATCTGTTCCATTACACTGCCTCATACTTTTTTAAAATTCAGCAATTGTTCAAAAGAAACATGAAAATATATAGCTTATTTGGGAGTGATTTTTATCTTGAAATTAATTGACTCTTATGGCAATGGTTGGGATGTGTCATTTGAAAATGCCAGAGTAGCTCATCAGTAGTCAGTTTCACCTATAAAATTCAATTTCAAGTCATGTTACTTACCTAGTTTGTACCTAGAAATTAGCAAGGAACTAGGGGCAATGTGAAGTGTATGATGTGACCTAGGTAATTTAATTAACTTTATCTTGATGTCAGTGTGGGATATAATCACACATAAATCATATTTGTTTAATATGAGTTCATTTATGCCTTGTCTTCTCATGGAGAGCAGCACTTATCTAGGGTGGGGTTAACTATGATGTCATGTAAAATTATTACAGGCATTTCTGAATGCTAGCCAGTCAGGGTATATCATGTGCAACTAGCTTCGTATTTGTCATGCTGAGAAGCTGTGCAGATACTCCTACAATGCTGCAAGTGCTCTGAACATTCTGAAGTTTCTTTTGCAGAGTTCTTGAAAATATTTTGTGACTATCCGTTTTGCCCTTTGAAGGTGCTATCGATGACTAGAAATGGTCATTCAGAGCCTTTTAAATTAAATATGTGATAGATGTGGATCATGTTAGATTAATTCAAATAATTTAAAATATATTATTTTGAGTATTTTGTGGTTTGTAAAAGTGGTTAGAAAGCAATTATTTTTAAATAGTTTCCCCTGAGAAAAGTTCAATTCTATCAGAATCAGTGGAATTAACTTATAGTTTCCAGACTATATTGAGGCCAATTATCCAATGACAGATTTAAGTGTGTGAATGCATATGTGTATATATATATAGTATGTATGGTATGTATATATTTGTGCTTGTATATCTGAGAGAGGGAGAGAAATTCAGCACTTATTGAAAGGTATTATCTCTATTTTTGAAGCATTCTGATTTAACATGAAGATCCAATACATAAATATATGCAAAGCAAGTTATAAGGAAGCTGAGCCACTGTCCTGTCTGCAGTGTGGTGTGACATATTAAACAAGGGAGTTTCTTTCTATGGCAATTTTAAAGAAAATGATAGATGGATATTCGTGGGCTTTTTCTTCTTTCTTTCTTTCTTTCTTCTTTCTTTCTTTCTTTCTTTCTTTCTTTCAATCTTTCTTTCTTTCTTTCTTTCTTTCTTTCTTTCTTTCTTTCTTTCTTTCTTT
>PVJD01016380.1:9441-21333 GCA_004026545.1 Mormoops blainvillei
TTTTTTTTTTTTTTTTTTTTTTTTTTTTTTTTTTTTTTTTTTTTTTTTTTTTTTTTTTTTTTTTTTTTTTTTTTTTTTTTTTTTTTTTTTTTTTTTTTTTTTTTTTTTTTTTTTTTTTTTTTTTTTTTTTTTTTTTGTGTAGCTGCTCTACCTGGGTATTACTTTCTACCCTATCTTCCAGCTCACTAATTTGGTCTTCTAGCTTCACCCACCCTGCTTATAATTCCTTCTACTGTATTTTTTATTTCAAAAATTGTATTCTTCATTTCATCCTGCTTCTCATTTATGATTTCTATTTCCTTTTTTATACTGCTATAGTTCTCATTCAGTTCCTTGTAGTTGTCTGTCAGTTCCTTGAGCATTCTTATCACCATTCTTTTGAATTCTGTATCTGATAGTTTGCTACCCTCTGTTTCATTCAACTCTTTTAGTGAGGTATCTTCTATTCCTTTCAATTGCTGGTTCTTTCTTTGTCTCCTCACTTTTGAAGAACACTTTTGTGTGGTTCTGTGATTCCTGATGCTCTGTTTTGCCAGCTATCTTTACAGTGTGAACTACTGTGGTAGGAGTTCTGAGGGAATATGTTTGATATCTTTGTCTGGATGTTTTAGTTTTGCCTTTTCTTCTGTTTGTGTGGTGTCTCTTCTTGCACTTGGGTTTTCCCTGTTGGTGGTTGCTTTGTTGGTGGATTATCTCCTCTTGTGGGTTTACCAGTATTCACAACTTCCACCTTATCTTCTATGTCATCAGGGGCAGGGAAAAAAGCAAAATAAAATAAAACAGTGGAGCAGTGTTCTATGGGAATTAAAGTTCTAGCATGTAGGGAACAGACAGGAAATCCTTGGAGAAGTACCACAATAAATGTGATGATTCGCCTAACTAGCCACTTTTTATAAATGGTGAAAAAGAGATAAGACTCTTATTGGGGAGGGGGAGAACGTGAGCTGACTAGAGAGAGCTGTATGCCTATGTGGGGTTAGATGATGAGATATAGTGAGAGTAAGTGATAGAAACTTGGGGTAGTGTGGGAGAAAATAAAGTTAACCACAACAATAGTAAAGCTCAGGAAGACAGTGCAATGGGCCCAAACCCAGGTAGGGTGTTGTGTGGGGTTTTGAACAATAATAATAAGACAAGCAATATTTAATCTGAATAAAACAAACAAAAATTAAAAGACTAAGAGTAGTGTGTTACTGGAATATGGGTTCAGGGTCAGAAGATAAATTGAAATGTAATAGGAAAGGGAGAACAGGAAATGTAGTCAAACAGGAAATCACACCAAAAAAAGAAAAAAAAACAAAGAAAACTAAATGTGAAGAAGAAAAATTTAAAAAATTAAAATATATAAAAATAAAAATAACCAAAAAAACAATAAAAATAAAATGTAAGTTCTAAAGGATATCAAAGTAAAATTTTATCTCAGTGGTTGGTGTTAGCCTTCTGATCTCTATCTGGATCCAGCTCTTATTATCTTACACTTGCAAAAATAAGAAAAAAAGGAAAAAAAGAAAGAAAGAAAAAGCCTCCTGCTGACTTTAAACCCACCAAAAGTGTTCCTGGATGCTGCAGTCAGAGGGGGCTTGGGCTTCTCTCTTTGTTTTCTGTTTGTTTTTTTTCTTTCTCTCCTGTGGATCTGCAAGGATGGGGGTTGTTTCTGGGCTGCTGTTTTCCCTTGTTCACAGCCTCTAGCTGAGCCCACAGAGCACTGCAAGACACACACTGTCCATATGCATCAGGTCGGCACCTTTAATCTCCCTCGGGGTGCAGCCCTTTAATTAGTCCATGAGGTGCACCTAGTGGGTACAACTTGTACCCCTCCTCCTCGCTCTTTGCTCTCTTGGGTTCTGCACACACACAAAGTCCTTTTTGAACAGTTTAGTTCCCCTGTTAAATTAAGTCTCTCTGGGGACTGCTACCTCTTTGGCCTCAGTTGCCCTGTTTTGATCAGTCTTTGGAGCACCATTATTCGGAGCCATTCATGCTCCTCCTCCTCCTTCTTCTCTGTCCAGGCCAGCCACTGCCTCAGTGCACTAAAGGTCCTTGCACAGTGGCTGAAAGCCATGTTTAGTTAGTTCCCCTTGTTTGCCTATAACCTTTCCTAATAATAACAAGGATTTTCACTCAGCCCAATTCTGACCAGTCCCGGGACTATCTGGGTCGCAGTTAGTCATGGTCCTTCTCTCGCATCTCCCGGTGTTGCCCAGCTCCCCAATTTCTCTAGTATTGTCCTAGCTGGCGACCAGTGTGTCAGCTGAGGTGTTCCACCTGCTCTGTGTCTCCCACTGACCAGGGGCCAGATCTCTACTGGTGCAGGTCTGGGACTTCCCTGCTCTGGGAGGGGTGGGAGCTGGCAAGTTAGATTCGCTGAACTGGCTCTCCTCCAAAGTTCCTGCAGTAGCCACGGTTCCTGGTTCAGGGCCAGGTACCACCGCAACTACATCTGCAGCACAGGACCCAGAGACCTTCCCCTCCACCTACAACCTCCTTACTGTCCATTTTCTATCATCCTCTGCAATCTTTGGCTTCCAAACTTCAAATAAGCCGGCATTTCATTGGCTGATCACTCACTTCTTCAGAAGGTTTGCTACGTGTCCCAGTTGGGGTGCACGAGCAAGTGGGTATTAGTCCTACCTACTTTGAGTCTATCTTCCAACCCCTACTTTGTTACTTTTATTGTGGGTCTGTCTCTCTTTTAATGGGATTTTTTTGTGCTTTGTCCCTCTGATTTCATCTGTCCTTAGGTTATCTTGCAGTAATGGTATTCATTGGCTCTCTGTTATCTATTTTCCAGGCCAGGAAGATTTAAGCTATGTATTCTTTGCTTAGGACATAGAAGCATGAACCATTCACTCTCAAGTGTCCTTGGTTAGTTGAGATACGTTCTTGTGGTTCACCAGCTAGCTGTAAATTGCTCAAACTGTTTGGCCTTGCTTAATTTTCTTTCCTCAGTTTCCCCATTCCACTTGCTCAGGAATGACCCTAGCTTCATACTATCTTGTCACAATCACTATCATCATCATCATCAATCATTCAAGTTAATTTCAGATCAACCTCTGTCATTTACAATCAAGAGTCTTAGATAATATTGCTGGGTTTTTTTTCCACAGAAATGCAACTGATCTATGGATGGAAGTATAATTTCTACCTCTATTTTTTTAAATTCCCCAACAAATGTTGAGTGAATAATTTCTGAAGTGTAATCAACAACAAAATAATGTAACAAGCATGTTTTAAAATATCTCGACATTGAAAACTAGCCTGTTTCACCACCACTTCTGAAAACCTCATTTAAAAAACCTCATTACTAAACATTTGAAGACAGAATAAAATAGCTGTATAATAGTGTGGGTTGGATCATTTATTACTGAATTGAAATTATGACACTTTATTTGAGTTCATGACTTTATATAACTATACTATGAGGCATATTTTTGTGATAAGAAATGAATTAAAAGTAATTTTATTTTGAAAAATTTTTGACAACTCCTGATATTCTTGGAGACCATTTGAATTGTTACACAAGCAGTATCATGACCTCGGGCTCTCTTTACACAACAGAAATTTAATTGGCAAAAAGAAAAAAAGTCTGTCAAATGGCTTTTGGGCTATAAAGAACATGTATTACTTCTTGGGATTTTTTTTTTTACTACTGTGTTTAAAAAATGTTCGATTGAGCTGAGTAACCTAATCTATAGTTTTGGAATCATATAGACATGCCTTAGTTAAATCCATCCTAAGGAAGAGCATGTTTTTCCTTCTTCAGTTACAAGGAACCAAGTTCATTGAGATCAAATCTATAAATTTGAATCTGGCCCAACCGCTTTCCTAGACTGAGAAGACTCCTGAGAGTACAGATTTATACTGTCCTGCCGAGATAGAAATTATCTTATAGTTCAAATACCTCATTGGTTTGCCCATTCGCAATATTGCTACTTTCTAATAGAAGTAAATTGGCTTAAGAACCTAAGCCTTATTTATCCAAGAATTAATTGCCATTCTCTATCAGGTGGTGTGAGTCTAACTTTGAGAGTTAGTACTCTGTTCTTAACAATGATTCTCATATTTATGAGCCCATGGAATTTTTACTTTGCAAATGGATAAGTGACAAAATGGAAAAAAATCAACTAGCTCATTGACAAAACAGTTCACCATTAAACTGCTTTTGTCTTTAGCCCATGAGTTAATTCTGCAGGAGGTTTGATACCTTCCAAAGGCAATTATCAGGCAACTGTAGAGTAATCTGGCATTTAAATCTGAAAGAAACTGATTAATCATAAAATGAAAATATTTTGGCCAATGATCATTTAAATTTTAAACTATTTTCTAAGTTTTTATTTTTCAATTTATCTTGACAACAGGAAGTCCCCGATAGAAATGCAGACAACGGTGTGGTAATGGAAAAAAAAAAAAAACACATAATAAAAATTTTTAAAAAGTTATTTTAAGAAAAGACATCTCTTACATAACAATTTAAAAAGTCTTATTAGGCTTTCTTCTGCATGTACCTCAAAGTGACAGCCACCTGTGGTCCTAATCACAGGTGCCTGGCACAAAAGATAAGATGGCAGCCAAAATGTTTTGTAAAACTCCTATTAGCAGTAGTTTGCATAAACAGACAGTCTGTCTTCTGGTCCTCATTTGGCTAAAGCTTAGCAACCAAACATGTTGCTACAATTTTTTTTCTCCAAAGACAACCCCATTATTCTAAGTCCAAGTTGATTTGCAAATTTAGAATTATTCATTTTTGAGACTACCTTCTAGCCATCAACACAAAGTGGAAGTGGAAAAAGAAGTATTCATCCTGAGAAAGGTGAGGAGAAACATAGAGAAGCCAAATGTAGGAAGTCAAGACCAACACCTGTCAGGTAAGCTGGCAGAACCAACCTTGCAATTACTTTGGCAAATGGTAATAGAGAAAATTATTTTCGGGGGTATAAAATATTCAATGAACAACAAGCATAGTGATGAGGAGAGAAGGAGGATAAATGAGGAGGAAGAGATAAGAAAGGAGCCCAAAGAAGATTAAAACTTGTCAGCGAGATGCATTTTATGAAATACAGCAGAGAAAGCCTAAACTACAGATGTATCCCTTACTACAGAACATCTGACCAACTCATGCCAAAGCTTCTTGAAATGTTTATTTATATGAACAATTATTCAATGATCAATTCTATGCTTCAGTTAATTTACATTTTTTCTTCAGGTCTCAAAAACTCCATAATGCCTTTGAAGTTTTTGTCTTCTTAAATCACAAACAATTTACAAATATTACCTTCTCCACTCTTCTGTTTTGAAATTCACAACATGGAGAATTTATTGTTATTTTTTATGCAGTTTTCTAAGATCAGATTTTAAAACTTTGCTATACCCTTAGTTCAAGATGTTTTATATTCTTCGATATATATTGCTCTTGTGGTAATTCTTGCAACTTTATAATAATGTTGTTTTTAAAAAATAAAAGAGGACAGTTTGGGGCTTTGATTCACAGCAGGGATGTTTTCTTTAATCATTTATACTTTTCAAGGCAATAGGACGTTTTGAAGGGCTGAAGAGGTTGGGAGAGAAGAAAGGCCTGAGAGTGAAAGCTTTGGGGTTATAATGGATAAGAAGTATAGCAGTCAGAAAAAAACAGCGTGGTACTGCCTTCATTCTACCTTTCTTTAGTGTATAAAATGGCCACTAGCACTATTAAGGGGAAAAATGCTAGTTTTGTGACAGTCTTTTAGAAAGAAAATGTCATCGGATTGAATAATAAGAAAAACATATACAAACACTTAATGTAGTATTTATTAATACTGTCCCTGGGTTCAGATGCATATGTTCTATGAACCTGTTGATACAGGTTCTAGTAGAAAGGTTGTGAGGAAGGAGGGAGAGCTGCTCTGGAAAATAAGGGCATATGCAGCAGTTCAAACCATGTAACTTCTTTCAAAACATTGGCAAGACTACATTCACAGGGACTTTAATTTGATGGAAAAAGTATACTACAACAACAACAATGCCATCGTAATGCCATCATAGCCCTGGCTGGGGTGGCTTAACTGGATGGAGCATCATCCCATAACCAAAAGTTTGCAGGTTCAATTCCAATCAGAGCACATACTTAAGTTGTGGGTCCGGACACATACAGGAGGCAACCAATCGATGCCTCTCTCTAGAACTGATGGTTTTCCCTCTCTCCATCCTTGATCCCTCTCAGGAGAGGATAGCAAATTTTAAGAACAAGCAACAATGACATTTTAATTTGTGTCCTTTAGCATTTTTCTATGCACAAGCAAGTACATCTACATGTATGTAAAGATACACATCATATATAAAAATATTATACTTATATATAAATATATCATACATTTATACATAATTTCATGCATAAATATGTAATAAATTATATGTGTAAATATGTAATATACTCTGTACATTGTATGTATTTACATATATAAAATGTTTCTTCTCACAAAAATGAAATCATATTCTAATACTCCTGTACAACTTGTTTTTTTCAGTCAATATATCAAAGATTAACTTCTATGTAACAACATATAAATATGCCACATTTTTTTGTTATGGACACAAAGCATTCCATTTAATGAGGACTATAATATACTTGCTCTCCTGATAGGAACATTTTGGTTTTTCTGTCTGTTGCTATTAAAATAATTTTTGCAACTAATGTCATTTGGCATGTCTTTGCAGAGTTATGCAAAACTTTTTGTATATAGATGCTTGGTATTAATCATAAGGTTTATCAGATATTATTTGGTGTATTTAAAATAACTGTAACAGGAAGACAAACAACCTAATTAAGAAATGGACCTGAACAGATGCTTCTCCAAGGAGGACATACACAGGGCCAGAGGCACAGAAGGAGGTTCAGCATCACTAGCTATCAAAGAGATACAAATTAAAACCACAATGAGATACCACTTCACACCAGCCAGAATGGCTCTCCTTAATTAATCAACAAACCACAAGTGCTGGCGAGGAGTTGAGAACAGGGAACCCTTGTGCACCCTTGGTGGGAATGAAGACTGGTGCAGCCACTGTGGAAAACAGTGGAATTTCTTCAAAAAATTAAAAATGGACCTGCCTTTTGACCCAGAATTTCCACTGTTGGGATTATACCCTAAAAATCCTCTGAAACACCAATTCAAAAGAACCTGTGCGCTCCAATGTTCATAGTAACACAATTTACATTAGCCAAATGCTGGAAGGAACCTGAGTGCCCATTAGCAAGTGAGTGAATCAAAAAACCCTGGTAAATTTGCACAATGGAATACTACACAGCAGAAAGAAAGAACTCTTACCCTTAGCAACAGCATTGATGGAATTTAAGAGTATTATGCTAAGTGAAATAAACCAGGCAGTGAAAGACAAATACCATATGATCTCACCTATAAGTGGAACTTAATCAACACAACAAACAAGAAAGCACAATATAACCGGAGACACTGAAATAAAGAACAAACTGGCAATAGCCAGAGAGGAGTGGGATGGGGGTAATGGGGGAGAGAAGGGGAATGATCGTCAAGGAACATGTATGAAAGACCCATGGACAAAGCAAAGGGCAGTTAGGGTGGAGGTTGGGAGGTGGGGGTGGGTGGAGTGGGGGAAGGTTGTGGGGCACAAATGAAAAAAAACTGTACTTGAACAATAAAATAAATAAAAATAAAATAAAATAATTCTAACATATATATAAGATTTGAAGCACAATAACAAAATGAATAACCATGACTCTACCACTCCTCTTAAGATGTTAGCCATTCCTTTATGTCTCTCTGCATGCTACTTCCTTATCCTTGTCTTATGCTCCTGCTTCTTCTGCCTGTAATTCACTTAGAATTTACTGAATATTTGTATTTTGCTTTTTAAAGTATTTTCTCTTATTCCTGAATGCATAAACAATGAATTTGAGTTGCATGCTTTGGACCTTTTTACAAACACTTTATGTGTAATGTGTAACTTGTTTTCCTCATCAATATTATATTAAAAGTTTATACACATTGCTGTGTTTAGCTATGGTTCATTCATTTTCATTTTCAAATGTACCATTTTATAACTGTCTTACAATATATTAAACCATTCTGCTGCATTGCTGAGTCATATAATATGTGCATGTTAAAATTTTCAAGACAGTACAAAAATGTTTTCCAAAGTGATTACAGTATTTCAAGCTTTTGTAAGCAGAGTATTAGAATACAAGCATTATGGTTGTTCCATATCTTGGTATCATTACACTTTTTAATTTTAACAGTTTTCTTATTTTTTGCTCATTATTTTGTGTTTCTCAGTTTGCTTGTGATTTGAGCCTGTCTGATTCCTAATGAGGTTAAAACCTTTTCAAAAACCTTTTATTTTTCTTATTCTGTGAAATGGTTATTCATGTTTTGCCAATTTTCTATTAACCTGTTTGTTTTCTTGTTGATTTGT
The DNA here is from genome assembly GCA_004026545.1 of Mormoops blainvillei. NCBI lineage: Eukaryota > Metazoa > Chordata > Mammalia > Chiroptera > Mormoopidae > Mormoops > Mormoops blainvillei. The sequence continues at coordinate 17,869 of PVJD01016380.1, forward strand.
GAAAATTCTTTATATAGCCTAGACAATAATTTTTGTCAGTTTTATGTGTTCTAAAATCTTCTTTCATTTTTTAGTTTGTCTTCCCACTTTATTGTTTTTTATTAATAGACATTCTTATTTAATGTAACTAAATTTATTAACCTTGTATTTATGGGTAGTGCCTTGTATGTCTTTAAAAAGTCCCTCTTTACTTTGAGGCCATAATGTTATTCTCTAAGTTTCCAGGTTTTGTCTTTCCCATGTAGCCCTTAATCAATCAGAAATTGATTTTGGTGTTTATGAGATAAGGGTGCAATCATTTTCTCTTTTATATATAACCAGTGGAAATACATACATACGTACATACATACATAAAAACCCTCTTCTCAACACAACATTAAAATAGTCTATTCTTTCCCCACTGATCTGCTATGGCAACTCAAGCATACATTTTTTCCACATATTCAAGAGGGTGGCCAAATCTATTTTCCAAAAACGGTTGTATGAATGTAGCCCACTTAACATGCCCTTCATGCAATGTGACATGGATACTCTCCATAGAGAGTTGGAGTCTGTGTTTTCTCCCCTTGAGTCTAGTCATGTCAGTGACTACAGTTGGAAATAACCCTGGTTGACTTCTGAGGATAGAGCATGAAAGATGATTCAACTCCTTTCTATCTGGCCCTCTCTCTCAGAATATGTTCCTTTGGATCCTTAAGACACTGTATATGAATTCCAGCTATGCTGAAGCCACCACACAGAAGAAATCATAAGAAAAAAAAGAGAAATATCCAAGGTGCTGAAAGTATTCCAACCCCTAGCTGTTTGAGATTTCCCAGACCAGGCACCAAGACCTTTGAGAAGACCCATGCTCTTGCCACCATGTGAATGCAACCTAATGATACTTGGGCTATAACCTCTCAGCTAAGCACTCTAAAATTCTTGACCCACAGAAACTGATAGATAATAAATGATTGTTGTTAATTCAAACCACTAAATTTTGGGATGATTTGTTACAGTTCATAATATAGACAGTACACAGTGGTTTTTTTTTTGAAATCCTATTTGTTTATTGGTCAATTTGCTTATTACTTAACTCATTTGTGATTCAATTTTTTTTTAAATTGGTAAAATGGAGAATAAGAATACGATCCTCATAAGGTTCATATGAAGATTAAATGGGTTATATTTATCAGTGCCTAGCACATATTAATTGTCACATGTGTTACCTATTACTATTGGTACTACTATTACTACTAATAATGACTAAAATTATTATATCTGAGCCAACAACATATGGTCATAATTTCCACATTATTATAATAATTCATGATATTCAGTAGGGTAAGTTTTCTTCTTCATGCTTCTACTTACTATTCCTGGGTATTTGTTCCTCCACATAAATTTTGGAATTACTTGCAAATTACTTCATAATATGTTACAACTTTAATTATAATTGCATTGACTTTAGTATACAATTTAGAAAGAATAAATATCTTTATTACTTTGAGTCTTCCCAGACTTGTAAACCTAGCAAAACTAATATTTCAAGAACAGGGTTTGGAAAACCTTTTCTGTAAGCGAACCTATAGTAAATATTTTAAATTTTAAGGGCCATGCGGTCTTTAATGCAGCTACTCAAATCTGCCTTTGTAGAGCAAAAGCAGCCATAGATTGTACCTAATCAAATGCACCTGGTTGCCTAGATTTGGTTCGCTGTCCACAGTTTGCTGTCCTCTGTATAAGAAGAGGATGAGATAAAGTCTTCCTAGTTACCTTGATTGTATATTAAATCCCCATATGCAACATAAATCCCTTTCTGAGCTCTCTTTGTATTCAATTTTTCTACTTGTCTGTTCACTGATTAACATGTCCATTAATTTTATCATTTATTTAAACAATGACATGTTTCATGTATTGTTTTAATTCTTTTTTAAACCTGTCTGCTCACATTTTACAGGTTCTTATTGATTATTCATTTTCTACTTCCATTCTTTATTTATTGTGATTTTTCATTTTATAGAAGTTTTCATATATTCTGTATTTGATAATTTTAGATTCTGGAAATCCGATGGACCTAAATATTTTAGTATTTTGTTGCTGTCATTTATCCTTGTTGACTCTAATTCTTGATGGTTCATTTCAGTCAATGTTTTGTGAACTTCGTGTATGTGCTTAGAGTTTTTTTTTTCTTTATGTTTGTATTCTCTGAATGTTTTCCTCCAAGAGCTTGTGTTTGCTTTTTCTGAGAGTCATAAGGTATTATTGACCTGGGAAATTTTTATTTTTGTCATCCATCCAGATACCCCCATTTCACCCATTATTCCCAGGTGACAATATACCCTTTTTTACTTTTATTGTGGTTTCCAGTACTTATCATTAGGGCAATCCTGAAGGGTTTTTTTATTCTATGAATCTCAAATAATACAACAAATATTATACTTTATGCCTGATCTAGCTGTTTTTTCCTGCATTAAGAGCGCTCCCTCAGATAATTTAATTATCCATATAGCCAGAAACAATAGTGTTTGATAGATTCTTTTTGAAAATATTTTATTTTCTTATTTAGAGGGGAAAGGGCAGAGAGAGGGATATAAATATTGATGAGGCAGAGGAACGTCAATCCATTGCCCCTAACAGGCACCCCAACTAGGGACCTGGCCAGTAACCCAGGCATGTGCCATGACTGGGGATCAAACCAGTGACCTTCTGGTTTGCAGGACAACACCCATCCCACTGAGCCACACCAATCACAGAAGTGTTTGATAGATTCTTTAAATTAGAAATTATAAAGGAAAATAAAAGATGTGTACTTTTAAGTTTTGTTCCATATTGCCAGTTGCCCTCCAAAAAATGTTTAATCAATTTATGTTCTCAACAACAGTGAAAGTAACCTTGTCTCTTACCATTGTTAACAGGGGCTACTATTAATTTTTTTTTTTAATTTTCTCTTTCAGACAAAGATGTATGTGACTTGTACCATAGGGAAGAGAAAAAAAATTACAATGCATAGAAACAGGATATATACAGAGTTTCATTCCTTATTTGAAGGTCAATAAACTAGGATTTAGGGAGGAGTAATGGCAAAATGGCAGAGGAATAAGTGGAAACTACATTAACCTCTTCCCAGGACCAATCTGCAATTACAACTAAATTGTAGAGAAATCATCCAGAATAACCAACTAAACACTAGCTGGATAGAAGCCTTATAACCACATACAGACAGAGGAAAACACTTCTTCACAAACTGACTGGTAGGGAGTTTGCAGGAGATGTAAGAGGGCTGGATATGTTCCCATATGTGGTAGGTGAACGGCTGAAAGGAAATTTCAGCAGCTGTGGATTCCCCCTGGAAAGTGTGGGGTCTGATGCCCAAATGGACAATGCAACCTAAAGTACCAGAGCTGGAAAGGAACCCAGATAACATCCTGCTGTGAGAAGCATCTGTCTGCCAGAAAAAGATGGCTGGAGATTGAGACAGACTAT
>PVJD01016381.1:0-21232 GCA_004026545.1 Mormoops blainvillei
TGGCACCCATTCTGAGGCCTGCGTGTTCTTCCTGGTATGCACAGCTATGCACACATTCTCTTGCTCCAGAGCCTTTCATGACATCCATTCTCAGTGTGACACTCAGGTCCTCCCACTGTGTGGCTCCAGCATTTCCTTCCCAACCAGCACTCCACCCAGTGTGGCCTCCACCTGCCCACACTCCCCACCCCAGGGGTGCTCCAGCTCTTACCTCTCCTTGGAACTCCATTTCCTAGCCCTGAAGCCCCTTCCATCCTTCCAGCCCTGACTCAAATCTTCCTTCTTCCTAGGCCTTCCCAGATCATCCGTGTTATGATGGATTGCTCTCCCCGCTATTACAAGGGTCTCACTGTGTGGAAAGCACAGCCATGAATTAGGTGAAAGGCACCATGGGATCCCATTTGTCACCTTGACTAGCTCATGATCCCATGGTTGTCGTCAAGGCCTGGCTTGCATCTCTCTGTGTCCAGTACCTGGCTCAGGGCCTGGTAAGCACTTGACCGAAATGTGTGTGAAATTAAGTTGCCGAGATGTTTTCTTAGAGGCAGCCTTATGGTCCTGAGTAACAATATAGCTATCAATTATTGAGTAGCTGCCATGGACCAGGCATTTTATGTATCATATCCCCTTTAATCTTTAAAGCAATCCTGCAAGGTTAATAGGTATTGCCCCTGCTTTTGGAAGAAGGAACCCAGGGCCCAGAAAGGTGATGCACTTCCCCAAGTCCGCACAGCCCTGAGGCTGCCCAGCCCTGGTCAGAGCCCAGAGCCATCTCACTGCAGGGCCCGAACTCCTTCCATGAATCACGCCAGCTCCACAGTCACTTGGGATCTACAGAAAAGAGTTGAGGGCTAAGTTGGCTGATCTTTGGGGTAGACGAGGGATTTAACGAGCTTCTGAAGGCTGCTGATGACTGATGGCGTGTGCTTCCTTGCAGGGGGTATCAGCTTTGGGAGAACCAAGGGGACGTCGGGGTCAGAAGCAGACGACGAAACGCAGCTGACGTTCTACACGGAGCAGTACCGCAGCCGTCGCCGCAGCAAAGGTACCAGAGGCCTTAGGAAAGTTCCAGATCCAGTTTGTAGGAGGAAAACCTAGGAAGTAGATTTGTCCTGGATGACAGACCCTAAATCTTTTTCAACCTGGTCCCAGTCCAGTTGACACCGAGCTTGGCACTGAACCTGGCTAGACTAGTGGCCATCATTATACCCTTTCTTTGGGTGCTTTCTGTGCCACCTCATTTTTCAAAGGCCGTAGAGGGGTGTTTTGTTTTTTTTTAAGTTTGTGCAGGTTTGTTTGTGTTTTTAATCCAGTGCAGGAAATGAAGTAACTAAGAGAATCAGATGGAAAGGGAAAATAGGAAGAAGGAAAATTACTTAAATCCAGGTTAAATTGATGCAGGGTCGCTCTCAGAACGAGCCGACAGTCGAACCTAGAGACTCTCAGCCATCACAGGGCCAAAGAAAACATATTCAGCAGTAAAACGTGCAGAGGCTGTGGGACAGAACCAGAGTTTATTCAGGAAACTACTTAACCTGACACCGAGACTGGAGGGAGAGCTCTCCAGTTGGTCCCTATAAACACGACACCACGTGACCCCCCTAGGCCTTGCCTTCGGCAGATGAAATTACTATCACCGCATGGTTGTTGCTCACAGTGACATCCAGTCTAAGGAGATGTCAAAATGCTGAGGCAGGACTCCGTAGAGGCCTGAGGTCCATGTTTCTCTGTGATAAAATATGCTCTGAAGGGAAAACAGGGCATATTTTCAGGCAATTACATGTGAATGTAATTCCTCACCCCTGAGTGTCTTTATAAGACTGGGAAATTAGCACGTTCAAGATTGCATTCCTGGAAGAGAACTTGGGGTGCAAACATGCCAGTGTTAACACTTCATGTTAAGGGCACACCTTCGGTGTTAAGGGGCAGGCTCGTGGGCCTAGGCCGGGCCCGGGAAAGAAGCAGGGGTCCTCTGGCAAACAGGAAGGCAGCTCATCGAGGCAGGTGGCAACCTGTGACCCTCCTGCCTTTCCAAGAAGTGGGCTGGGGAAGTATCTGTGGTCGGGAAGAGGGGGAGAAGCTCCCCCACAAAACGGTTCTGCGTGCATTCCGCCCGTATCATCACGAAATTTGCATGATGATATTCAAAGAGCACCGCTCACATAGCTGCTCTGGGCTCGTAAGCAGGTTATCTACCTTCCTTACACCTCAGTTTTCCTATCTGTAAAGTGGGTCTTGTAACTGCCTCACAGAGACTTGAAGATGAATTTTGGTTATGACTGTTTTAAAAAATGTATCATGGTATACACTAAGAGCAAAAGAAGCAGATACTATTCATGTCAATTCAGTTCTCATTATTTTCCATATCTCACTATCCCTGGTGCCTTTCCATGAAAAGGCCCCGGGTGGGGGATGTCTCCATTGGCATATCAGCTGGGAAGGTTTTGCAGCCTCTCGGCCATTGGAATAATTGGGCTTGCCTGCCCTCCTTCCCATGTCTCGGCTGTCTGGTATCTGCTGCACTGGAGATCTGAAAGTTGGTGATAGATGAGTCTTGACCTGTCTTCTCCCTCTCCCCAAATCAGCTGCCAGAATTCGGGCTGGGGAAGGTGGCGGATCTCCTCTGCAGGACTGGGCTATTTATAGCTAATTGGATAAACATCCATCACTGAGCGTTCCCCTTTTAAGTCGGAGTGGAACTTAAAAAAGGAAAGCAAAAGCAAGCCGCAGGATGTGAGATAGACCATTCAGAGGCGATTTGGCTCGGAGCCTCCGTGCACTTTAAAAGGCGGACCGTGTTTCCAGGAGGATGAGAGTGCCCAGGCTGTGGTGCCGCCCACACACCTTCCCCTGGCGCTCTTGCCAGCTGAACTCCAAAGCTGCTTGCTTCATCTCTGTCCTCCCCTTATCATCCACTAATGACAGGTCCCTTTCCCTCCACCTCTGGTGCCCCCGCATCTTTCCCTTCCTCCGCAGTATCCCGGACTGGCTTGCTTGCGTGTTCGTTTTCATTTCCTTTTCTTTTTCTGCCCTCCTCTGTGTCTCCTTCCCTCTCTCCTCTATCCTGGCTTTCTTCTTTTTGTTTTTCTGTCTTTCCTTTGTTCTCTCATGTGTCCCCTCTTCTTCATTCTCTTTTTATTGTTTCCTCTTCTTCTTTCCCACCAACCTCTGCTCTTTTCTCCATCTCTTTCCTAGTGAATCCTTCCTCTCTCCTTCTCTCCCTCCCTCTCGCCCCTACATACGTCAACTATTTGTTAAGCCCCAGCTGTGTGTCTGACACTCTATTAGGCATTGGGAACACAAAGCAGGCAAGAATCTTTTTTAAAACCCTACCTTTGTGTGGCTCTCGTTACGCCCAAATATAAATACAGTAGATGATGGCAAAGGCTGTGGAAAGAGAACACAACACGGAAGGGCGTGGAGAGAGGAGCGAAGGGGTCGCAAGTGTAGATTCTCTGAGCCTAAGCTACCAGGCCCCTTTTGCAGCATCACAGGGAACACATTCCCGACACTGTAGCTGATATTGTCAAGGTCATTGCTGCTGCTGCTGCTGCTACTGCTGTGGTTGTTGGACCTGGCACAGCTTCTACTGTAGCCAAATAAACTTACAGCCCAATGCCCAGTCCTGCAGATACTGCCCAGGAAGGGCTGCGACCCCTTTTGCTGTTTCTTGTGTGCTGTGCAGGAGTCCAGGCGTCATTAGGGCTCACTGCCCTCATGGCTAAAGTACGCCGTACAAAGGTGAGCCATGAGGGCTTTGGGAGCCCTTGGGGGAAAGAGAGCAATGGAACAGAGAGTATTAAGAGCTTGGATTCTTTTTTTATTTTTTTTAATCCTGACTCAAGTCATGTTTGTTGACTTTAGAGAGGGGGGAAGGGAGGGAGAGAGAGAGGGAGAGAAACATCGATGTGAGAGAGAAACATTGATTGGTTGCCGCCCATACATGCCCTGACCGAGGATCGAACCCACGACATAGGTATGTTCCCTTAGCGGAAATCGAACCTGCAACCTTTTGCTGTATGGGATGACGCTCCAGCCATCTGAACCACTCAGCCAGGGCAAGAGCTTGGATTCTTGCATTGGGCCACCTGGGTTCAAACCCCAGTCCCGCCACTTGCTAGTGGTGCCATCCTGAATATGAACCTTAAGCTCTCTGTCCATCAGCTTCCTCATTGAAAAATAAGGACAGTAAAATTAAAGCTCTAGGAGATTGTTCTAAGAATTAAAATTGATTGGTATCCGTAAAGCACACAGGTTGTTCTGAGGAGGGAGAGAAGAAGTCACGGTGAAGCTCAGCTCCCGGGGAAGAAGCATAGGACTGAGTGTGTGCGAATCTCAGATCTGCTGCCAATGCCCTGCGCAGCCTCAGCCAAGTCCTGCCAGTTATCCAGGCCTCCATTTTCTCATCTGAAACCTGGAGGAGTGTGACCTATGAGGTCCCTTTACACTCAGGCCGCTGGGACTGGCTGTGTATCTGTGGGAGTCGCCAGCCCCTGAAGTGTGTACCTGCTTCTAGCTTCTGCTCCTGTGCACCGTGTCTGCCTCCTCCACCCCCGAGGCCTCTCTCCTTTGCTGGTTCTCGTTTTGGAGAAGGTACTTGCCTATGGCATGAGATTGCCTTCTGTCACCCCCAGGCCTGCCTTGATGTCACCCCGGCCTCTCCCTGACCTCTGCCACCGCCACCCCAGCTCTTGTTTAGCGAATGCAGTGGGTCAGATGCTCCCTGTGGTCTGTCCAGGGCCAGGCTGGTCCTCACCCAGAGGAGACGGTGAAGGGAAATGATGTGGAGGAGAGAGATGAGCATACCAGGAAAGGTGAACCCTAAGCTGGTGGAAAGCAGTCGTCTCGTTGCACTTGGAATCCCTAGTAATCCACCCTACCCCATTCATTTCCATCTGAAAACAGGGTCTTGGCTGTGTTCCCTCACTCTAGGGCCATGTGAACTTGGGCCAAGACACTCAGCTGTTGAAGGGTTCAGAGGGAAGTAGTGACCGGAACAGTGGTTTTTAGTCCCAGATTTGCCACCATTTTTCTAGGTGTCCTTGGCACAAGTTGCTGCCTGTCTCTGACCTCGCCTTCCCAATCGATGTGTAGAGGTTGAAAAGGGATGTCCGAGAGCAAGTCAGTAGATTCTCGCGAAGATCTTTCTGAGGGCCCCCAGAGGCTGAGTGGTACTGCAGAAGCAGTTGGAAGACGTTGGAAGAAAATGTAGAACCAGCTGTTACCTGGGTGGGTCACCCTGTCCCAGCTTTGAGAGAGAAGAGGAAGGTGGAGGAACACTAGAGGAATGTGGGAGGGCTTCCTGACAGAGTTGAAGCTGCAAAGTGACCTGGGCCCAGGTTAGGCTGTCATTGGCCACCCACATGGCATGAGCCAATAATCTTGATATTCTTGTCTTCAAAATGGGGTAGCGGCCCTGACAGTGTGGCTCAGTTGGGCATTGTCCTGCAAAAGTGAAGGGTCACCAGTTTGATTCCTGGTCATGGCACACACCTCGGTTGTAGGCTCGAGTCCCCAGCCAGGGCACATACGAGAGGCAACTGATCGATGCCTCTCTCCCTCTCTTTCTCCCTCTCTTCTCCTCTCTCTAAAAATAAATGAAAATTTAAAAATTTAAAATGGGGTAGCAATATCTCCTTCTCAGGGAAACTGTGAGGATTAAATGGGAACACGAGCAGCTCCTTTGTAACTAGAAGTCTTGCCAATAAGTTATCTCTTTTTCGGCCACAGCCATCCTAGTCCCTGCCACCTACATTCTTTGCTTAAGAACTGCGAAAATCACCTTCGCAATTGTCTCACTTAACTGTGTTCCAATCCAGTAAAAACATAAATAGGGATCATGTTGCTTCTGTGCTTAGAAGGGGGGATGTGAACTCCTTACTGCCTGTGAGCCTCCGAGTGTCCTGGCCTGCCCATGTCCCCAGGGCTCCGTCTCTTTCTCCCACTCAGGCCTCTTCCCCAGCGCTTTCAGGGCTATCCTCCAGAACCTTCATCACTGGTCTCTCCTGGAACTCTTCCCCCCGCCCTTTGTCTCACTGCCACTTGCTCTGACGTCTCTACTCACATGGGATGTCTTCAGCTCAGCCACCCCACCCCGAATTCCCCTGTTTCACTCTACACCAGCTCCCGTGTTCTTCCGCCTCTGTAGATTTCATTGCTGGTATAATTTTACATTTACAGGTATGTTCTCTGGGCAGTGTTTGTAGGCTCCACTGAACCGGAAGCTTCCCCAGGATGGGTCCATCGTCATTTGTGGCCAGCTCCCTCTCCCTGGCACCAAACGCGAGGAGGGGTGGATAGTAGGAACTGGGTTAATATTTTTGAATGAATGAATGATTAATGAATGGATGAAAGACACGCCCGGCCCAGTATGTGGATTATTATGAGTCCTCAGGGTGGATGCTGCTCTCCTGTCACCTCCCCTTGTGTTCTCTCACTCCATCGTCACTTGCTGAAAATGGGCCTGCTCCCTTTCCCTCTGCCCCCTGCTCCTGGGGAGCAGAATTGAGACCTCAGTCCTGCTCCTCCTTCCACCTCCGGGTCACCAGGGAGGTCCTCCGGTGGCATGCCTGGTAGTGGGAGGGCGGCCTGAGTACTGACATTGAACGCCTACCCCGCCTGGGTTCTTTGAGCACAGCGGGGTGGTGAGACCTGAAGGGATGCAGCCGGTCCAGGGGGCTCCCTGGCAGAGAGACAGATGCCCCGGCCTGATGGGAGAGAGAGCACGTGCATGGGAGAAGAGGACAAACATCAAACAGGTTTCTCCTACCTAGCTCTCTCTCTTTAATATGTCCCATAAAAGAAATAAAAGTGGCATTAGGTTCCGCCAGACCTGACTTTACTATGAATCCTGACTTTGCTTTGCCTCTTTTGTATGACTGGGCTTTTAACATCCAGGCGCTTCCGTCTGTGTAGAACAGAGCCGCTGACACCTAGGTCACAGAGTAAGCAAGTCTAGAGATGGAAGGTTCCAGAACTCACCCAAAGGTGCTCAAGAAGTTTGGCTCTTCCCTCCTGGAATTTCCCTTTCCTTGAAAACATTCTGAACCCCAAACTAAATCAGCTAATATCTTATTGTGGACACTAAGAGCTGCTGGAAAAGAGATTTACAATATAGTCTGAGAAACAACCCTAGCTTCTCTGAGCATCGGGGCCTTGGTAAGGAAAATGGGGGTGTTATTCCAAGGTCTGGTATGGCCAGGTGGAACCCCATCCCCAGGCAAAGAACTCTAGTCATCAAAGTGGTGAGTGACATAAAGGAAGAGAGACAAAGGGTCTGAACAACAGACACTGAGAGACCAAGATGGATGCATCTGGTGGGATTTCCTAAACCGTCAGCCATCTTCTGCCAATGGCCAATTAGTAAAAATCTTCTGGCTTTGCAGACGACATAGCCACTGCTGACCCTATCCAACTCTGCTCTTGTACCTTGACAACTGCCACAGACAACACATAAATGAATGAACCCAAGTATGTCGTAATGAAACGTGATTCTGAAAAACACAACCATACAACAGTTTGCTGACCTGTGCCCTAAATAAGCCATCGGCATCACGCAGGTGACCCTCGCCTGTAGGACTGGTCCCCAAAGCATGAGTGACCTTTCACGAAGATTTGTGAAATGAACCTGATCTCCTCTTGCCCATAGTCTTGCTACCTAAAGAAGCCTGTTGGTCAAGCAAAGGGCTTCTGCGTTTGGCTAAGTAAATACCCATTTGATCCATCGCTTGCTTGAGGTTTGCTAATTCTCAGGGTGTCCTACAAAACGAAGTAGCTGGATATGTAGGTGCCCACTGGGCAGGATTTCGCCCTTGTTAACCAGAGGTGACACTACACACAGCAAAAGACGCTGGACGCAGGGTTAGGAGGTACGTGTTGAAGTCTGTACCCCTAGCCCTCACTCACTTACTGACCCTTGGCAAACGTGCCTTCTTGGACCCTCAGTTTTTCTGCCTGTCAGACAAGGCTATTTATGCTTCACGTCATCAAGTCTGAAGCTGATTCTAGTCTAACCTGTAATTATGGAATAAACACCTTACTAAGTATGGTGGTGGACAGTGTTGGAAATGGGGTTGGGGGCTCCAGCCTAAAGGTGGATCTAATCTCCTCAGGGGCGACGCAGCTCACACAGGTAAGTGACGCTGAGCAGGATAAGCTAGTGTATAATTGAAGGTCCAGATGCAAAGTGCAGATGGCGTGTCCACCCCCAGGCGCAGTGCTGAGAAGGAGGCAGAGCAGAAACAGCTGCTGGATAATTCCAGCCACGCAAGCACCCAGCATGGGCCTCCCTGCCCAGCTCAGCCGAGGACTGTGTGGCCTTGGGCTGGTCTTCCTCCCTCTCTGGCCTTCATTCTTCTCATTCACTGGCTGCTCAGCCAGTTCTAGAAACACAGGCTTTCTGGTTCCTAACCCTATATACTTTTCTCTAAGCTTTGTTAATTATAATTCGTTCACCAGCAGAGAAAACCAGGGCATGAATGTCCCTGGTGTGGCTTATTTCTCTGTTTTTGGTTGCTTTTTTACTTTGGCAGTTCTTAAGCTGGGATTTTTCTATCATGATAAGAATCCTTGAATTGCAAGCAAAACTTTGTGCTAATTTGTGTGCATGTGTAAACTTTTCCTTTTTGACTCCCACCTGACAAAACATGCACACACACATGCATGCACACAAAAAAGAATCCTATTTTAGAAGGAGAAGAACAGGTGAGGGAATGTTCGAGCCATGTCTGCAGAAGAGGAGACCTTTGGGGACTGAGGGTAGGAGACTGCTCTGAAATATAAGCTGAGAATTCGGAGATGGAGCAAAGACTCTAGGAAGTGGGAGGGGCGGGGTGAAAGCTGTGAGCACTGACGGAGGAACACCCGCCAAGTCTGAGGACTGGGGTGGGGATGAAAGAGATGCCAGAAACTGAGTAGAGTCCAAGTCTATGGCTTCAGGCATAATGAGGCTGGGCTGTCAGAATAGGCAGGAGCCATGCTTTGACTACTGGGGTATCCACCCCATGCTTTATCCATCACTTCTCATCGAACCACAGGGTTTTTCCAGCCCTAAATCCATCCAATCTTCTATTTTATGCACATAGAAACCAAGGCGCAGAGAAGGGAAGCATTTTCCCCAAGGTTAAAATGTTGCCTTTTCAAATGACAAAGCGAGTGGGGCAAAATGGCAATAGGTGAACCTGGGCAAAGAACAATATATGGATCTTCTTTGTACTCTCCTTACCCTTGCAGCTTTTCTATACGTTTGAAATTATTTCCGGACTAAAACATGAAGTAAAACGGTAGTCCTTCTAGGCTGACTATAGGCTTCGGAATCAGCAGGCAGGGATTCAAATCCTTGCTTTGCTTTTTCCTAGCTGTGCGGCTTAGGACAAGGCACTGGCCTTCTCTGAGCCTCAGTTTCTCCTGGGTAAAGGAGCATATGTCTGGGATGAGTCCTTCTACCCTTCCTTCCTCTTGTTGTGAAGATTAAAGAAGACGCTGCATGCAAGGGACACGCTTAGCGGAGTGTACCTGCATGGGATCAGCGTTCACTAAATGGTAACCAGTTCAGCGTGCCGAGTCGGTGCCTGAGCCAGGCATGGCTCCATGGCCTTTTCCCAGTGCGCTGGCCTGCGATTTGGTCTTGCTTCGGGGGAGAGGGGAAGGAGACATGCTTACTTTTAGAAAGAGTGTGAATTTGGTGGGCTGGGCCTCTGGAGGACATTGTGAAATGGCTTTTCCCTTCACCATCCATGTCCCTTGTCTGAGGACAGCCCTTTTCGCAGGCATGTCTGCGGGCTGCCCTCTGCCCACCTCTAGGGCAGTCCCCTAGGACCTGCTCCTCTGAAGAGTAAACACTGAAGACAGATCAATTGGTATTTAATCATGTTCTAAGCCTTTGTAGTGAGAGTGACCTGGAGTGACCCAAAGCCCAGGCTGTGGAGGGAGGGAATGGTGTCAGGGATGTGGAGTAGGCGGTCCTGGTATGGGGGATTTAGGACAGAAGCAAGGCCCTTATTTCTCTTAAGCTCCTCTGCCCAACTGGTGTAGTATTCCCTGCCCAACAGGGATTTCTGCTGAGGACAGCGTGACTGGAGTTCAAGACAAAGGGTTTGCTGGGGACCCTAGAGGTGAATGCATCAGCACCTTCAGGGTGGGCTTATCAGGTTATCATAGAGTGTGGACGTGGGCTCGGGGAAAGTGGGAATAGGTTAGGGTGGGGTGGAAAGCCAGGGAGAGCGAGCGCTAGGAGAGCTTTTGAAGAGAGAAGGAAAACAGACAGAGAGTAATCCAGGGACTATGGGAAGGCCTAAGGCTTGGGTTCCGATTGAGGGGGCACCCCTGTTTGGTTATAAGAACTGAGCAAGCCCTTTGGCCTCAGTTTCCTATCTCTCGACCAGCGAGGGAGAACCTGAGACTACGTTCCCTGCAATACCATTCTGAGAGTTCATGATAGAAACCTAGCAAGGAGGGAAAAAGGAGAAGAACCCAAAAGAAACCACATTTGATCTTGAACTCTCTAGTCTGGTCTGTGTCTGTGCTCTTTATATGCATCATCTTATAGAATTCTAAACAATACCGTGAGAGGGTTTATCTCCATTTTACAGATAAGGAAACTGAGACTTAGGTCACGGAGGCTACTAGGAGGTAGAGGAGTTGGGATTTGAATTTAAGCTACTTGATTTCAAAATCTGGTCAGACCATTTATGATTGAGATAATGCATGGAAAAGGCATACCATAATACCTGGCAGATACCCACCCATATCTGTGCTGGTACAGAAAACCTGATCAGATCCCTGAGAAATTTCCTGCTGTCAACTCTCTAACCCATTCAGGGCGTATCAGCCTGGGAGGATTCAGAACCGGAAATAGAGATGGTCAGACCCAGCTCAGGCACTGAGATCAGTTCAGTATGGAGAAGAAAAAAAAAGCAGCATCTGTGGGGGACCAAGCCTCCCAGGGCACCACCAACAGTGGGGGTCCTGGCATTTGGTCAGTTAGGTAAACATATGACAAAGAAAACTTCCGATGCTATGCTGGAGCCAACTCTGTTACTTTGTGAGAGCCAGTTTTACTCATCACTTCTGACTCTGATGTGAGTGGTGTCAAGTTTGTAGCTTATAATCAAGCATGGTGGAAGTATTTACACCATGGGAATTGGCAAACATTGCAGTGTGTGTTTCCCCTTCTTCCTCAGAGAGCCCATTGTTAAATATGTACCAGCACACCCCTGAGAATAACTGTCCATAAGAAGAATTTAGCCACTGACCTTTTTCTAGAAATAGCCCAAGCCATCCACAATCTTTCCTAGAGAATGATGCAGTAGGCTGGGGACAGAGCAAACCACAAACTCCAATGGTCCAGGCAGAAGATCTCTTCCAGAAACAGAAGACAAGATCAACCGTGGAGGCCGGATATTTAGGGCCATAGAGCTAGGTAGTTCTCCGGCCTAACTGACCCTCAGAATCACCTGGAAAGCCTTTGTAAAATATCCAGTTCCAACCCTGTCTGATGTGGCTCAGTTGGTTGGAGCGTCATCCAGTAACCAAAGGATTACAAGTTTGATTCCCAGCCAGGGCACATACCTGGGTTGCAGGTTTACCACGGTCCAGGCATAGACATGTATGATCCCCAGTCCGGGCTCAGATCCCCAGCCTGGTTGGATACAGGGGGCAACCAATCGATGCTTCTGTCTCACGTCCATGTTTCTCCCTCGCCTTCTTCTCTCTCTAAAGAGCAGTGAAAAAAATATCCCTCAGGTAAGGATTGAAAATAAATATATAAAAATAGCCCGCTCCAAGTACCTGTCTCGGGCTCATCGCATGGGATTGTCCGTCCAAGGGCCTGGATGTTGTGCCACAGTGCTTGCCAAACTCCAGTTTCCAGCCCGAGCTGAGAACCACCACTCTAACGCTGCTGTGCCACGTTGGACAATAGCCTCCCCCGTCCCTGTTTTGACACTCCCACCGAGCGTATCCTCTGTTTCCCACGACAGCAACTTGAGAATAACAATAACAAGAGGAATAATAACGCACAGTGACCATTTATTGAGGGTCACTTTTGTGCCAGGCCCATTGCATATTTACTGGTCTTCCTATACAACTCTATATGTAGACAACAATGAAACTAAAACCAGGCAGATAATTTCTCCAAGGTCATAGGATCAATAAGCCGTGGGACTGAGTCTTGAACCAAACTTCAGTTGGCCCCAAAATCTATTGTCACAACACCCCAGGGCTGTCCCCAGGAGAATGTCATAGATTTTTACTCCTTCGCTCTTCATCATAAGCCTTGCCCTGGTAGTTAGCCTTTTGTGATGTGCCGTAGATGAATATATCCCTCCAGAGCATTCCAGAAGCTTACGCAGGCTCTTTGGAGAGATTCTGTTTTCCCTCATGGGGAAATGAGACTGGAGCTTGGATTTCTCTTACTGAAAGAACAGGAAAAGGCAGGGTCCTAGCTTTGATCTATGCCTGCATTTGGCCCTATTTAACAAGATATTAGAGAAGAGAAAATCATGTATTCAGAAATAGTATTGGGCTTAAAAAAAAAAAAAAGCGCTGTCTGATGTCTCTCTTCTCTCCCTTTCAAACCTCAGAGGAAACAGACATTGGTTTCTGTTGTTGTGTTTTTTTGTTCCTTTTCTTTCTCTTAAAGGTCCCTTCCAGACTGTCTCTTCCCAACCTGCAGAAACATCAAGTAGCCTTGGCAAATGAGGGTCCCTTGAATGCAGTGAGGGAGCCAGACAACTTCAAAAACTCCCTCCCAAGCCTGTGGCAGCTCCGAAATATTGTTTAAATTGTTTTCAGTTCTCCTCCTCCTTTGCCATGAAAACCAGCCCAGCCTCTGACAGCCCGGCTTCGAAGGGAGGGAGACGGCTGTCAGGAATCAAATGGGAGACCAAAGGCGATAAAGCAAACATGTCATTTTTAGTTGCTTACACTAGCGAGAAGGAATAATCAGTCTCGCTCGCTTTCTTGTGTTCCAACTGGGCTCAGCAGGATTTCTCCCCCTTTTCCTTACACCGCGAGAGTCTGACCGTCGGCGTCTGGCCCCAAGTGTGAACCCTCTTCGCAGTCCTGTGGGATGACCAGGATTCTCTTACGCTGCAGAAGCCCTCCCCAAGATACAGAGAACAAGCTGGGTGCGGTCACCCGTGGTGTGCCAAGTGCTGTGGAGGTGCTTGTATGCGTGACCTTACGCAGCCCTGACTCTTCGTTTGGGCCTTTGTAGACAAGTTAGTTTACCTTCCGGGCCTCAGTTCCCTCCTCTCAAAAATGAAAGGGACAATCCTGTATGGGATTTATGTGGTGACTAAACAGAATCACATGTCTCAAAAGTATAAGACATATGAAGGAAGAGAGTGAGAAAAAAGGCTGAGAAGGGCACATTGACCCAGATTGGGAAAGGCTTCGAATGTCAAGTTCATTCATTTTGTTTACTAACCGTCTAACCCTGTTGAGACTCTATGCTCTGGACCAGCGTCGTAGCGGAGAAGAGACCCATAGTGTGGTTTCCCTCTTGAAGTTTAAAGTCTTGCCAGGGAGAAAACGAGAGGGCTAGAGTACTTTGCAAATAAACACGTACATGACTATATCACTTGAAATTATGAGAAGTGCCTCTGAAGGAATGCTAGAGGGAACTCAGTTGTGAAAGGCATCTTGGAGGGAAACCAGTATTAAGGATGAATGGGAGGTGGCCAAGGGCTAGGTGTCTCCGTGTGAGCAGGAGAGAGCTTGCATTTGAATCCGTGTGAATCAGGGTGCCTAGGAAGGCTTTTGAAGAACAGAGATCCGTCATCTTGTTTCTGTGGTAAGAAGATTGCTCTTACCACAGCGGAGAAACAGCTGGAAGAAGGAGCAGGACTCGGGGAGGGTACCATCTAGGAAGTACGTATGTAGGGAGAAGGAGGGCACTCTGGGAGAGTGTGGGAAGGGCTGACTGTCAGCAAGACAAGAACCTACCGTTGGAACCTGGCGACTGATTGGCTGTAAGGAGATGAGGGTTGCTGAGGCAGCAAGGAGCTGGAGAGAGTCACAAGGCTGGGGAAGGGAGGACCAGTGGATCTTCAGGAGAGCCCTGAAGGGCTGAGCTCAGTGTTGGAGCTGCAGCCTTTGAGGTGCCAGTGGGGTATCCTGGTGGAGACAGTGCCAACCAGATCGCAGTTCAGCAGAGATCTGACGGGGAAAAGACAGCCGGACTCACCACTCTGTGGTTGTATGTTAGCTCTCTGTTGCATAAACTTAACATCTCCAAGCAGTACACGTTCATTATTCATAGTAGGTCAGAAGTCCAGTTCTGTCGTAACTGGGTTCTCTGCTCAGGGTCTCAAATAAAGGAGTCGGCTGGGGCTTCAGTCTCAGATGAGGTTGGGGGACCTCTTCCAAGCACACAGGGTCATTCACAGAATCCATTTCTCGTAGCTGCACGGCAGACATGCGGGTTTCCTGCCACTGTCAGCCAGGGACCACTCCCAGCTCTCACTGGCCGCTCTCAGGCCCTAGCTCGTGGGCCCTCACGGCATGGCTGCTGGCTTCTTCAAGGCCAGCAGGAGAGCGTCTTTTACACTCTGTCTTCCATCAAAGCCACGGTCTCCGTGAAGGGCTCCCTGGCTCTGGCCAGACCTGTCCAGATAAATTCACTTATGTTTAACTCAAAGTCAACTGATTTGGGACAGTAATTACATCTGAAAAGAAATCCCTTCATCTTTGTCATAGAACATAACGTAATCACAAAGTGATATTCCATCATATTTACAGTCCTGCCATGTTCAAGAGGAGAGGAACACACAGTGTGTGGGGTAATTGAGGTTCTTGGGAACTCTTTTGAAACTTGGCCTCCCATAGGAGGTAAATAAAGGCATGAGAGGAGGAGATTGATTATCCTAAGGAGGGGAGTAGACCAGACACTGAAGAGGCTAAAGCTGTGCCCCCTCAGTCACAGGTTCTGGGTTGCCAGTGACCTTCTCTCAACATCTCAGGTATAGTTAAACCACCTGGCTCTCCAAGGAGGGAAGCAGATGCCACAGTTCAGAGGCATTTGTCGTGAGACCAACTCAGAGGCTGCGGGACACAGGAATTCAGGAAAGATATGTTGCTAACTCAGCAAGCAAGACAATGTGCAGTGCCCCAGGTCACCGAGTCAAACCCATTCTGTGTTGTACTTTCGTGCCTGGCTCCCACTGAGCAAATTTGCTAACCATCTACCTCTTCTATTTAGAGTAGATTTTGGGAAAAAATCGGGTCATCGGTGGCCCTTGCACTCAAATGCTGGGGAGCCTCGGGCAGGTCTCCTTGGCTCTCCATCTATCTGCGTGGGAGGCAGTGTTTGAATGAATTGCATCCACGGCCTCCTCAACTTCCGAAATGTGTGTTTTTATTCATTTAACACACATCGAAGATTCCAGGAACAGTGTGGCTTTCTGGAGAATCAGGGGTTAATAAGACATGGCTCCATCCTCACTGTTCGCTGTCTGTCTGTGGATGTTCCCACCAGTGACTCCTAAGGTCATCTCGCTACTCTCAGGACACCCAGGGAACTGGCACATTTCAACCATTTGGGGGGTGGTATGCATATTGTTTTCACCTTTTCTTACCAATGTAAAATATGCAATAATACTACTAGAGGAAAATAGAAAAAAGGAAACAAACAGTAACCTTCTAGACCAAAGAGCTCATCGAATTTTCCCCCATCCTCATTTACATATATATTCTTTCCCATCAACACATAACTGTAATCAACACACACATTTGCACTTTGTTTTCACTCAACATTATGTCACAACCATATTTCTTCCCATGACAGTAACCAGTTTTCATGGCACTCTAAACCTGAAGATAGTCACTGTGGCATAATCTGTAATACTGAAAACTTAGAAGGAGCCCAGATGTCCAACAACAGAAGAATGACAGAGTAAATTAAAACACACAAACCTTATGGACTATTATACAGTCAGATAACTGTGAAGAATGATTGTTTTTAAGAAGGGCTGAACTTAAATATCACGATTACTTTCTAGGACAAAAGGAATAATTCATTTAAACAGCATGTGTGGGTGAATCATGACATATTATATATGTATGCATTTATTTATCCTTCTGTCTAGCAACTATACCCCGCCTACTCCCAAAATGAATTTGGGGTGAGTGAGTTTGCTAGAGATAGCCCAGTGTACAGTCTGAAAGCCATGTTCCTGGAATCTACAGTGTGGGTGACAATGGTCTTTGGGGCCAAACACAGCCAGGTACGAGTCTTGGCAGAATGAAGATCACTCTAACCTACTGGCCTGTGCTTTCCTCAGCTATATAATGGTATACTCATAGTTCCTCCTTCTAAGATTGGTTTTGAGGTAGAAATAAAGTAGAACAAGTACAGCATTTAGCACAGTTCCTGGAAGACAGTGAGTGGTGTGTATATCGTAGCATCGAGTCCTGTCACCTCACTTTATACATGGGGAGGCTGTGTCTCAGGAGCCAGGTCAGATTACCTTTAAGATGTATTATGTCTTGAAATTGATTTGAAATCTTGAAAAACAATGGCCATCCCAGCCTCGTGATTCATTCAAGCCATTGTATCTGGTGTTGGGATCCTTGGAGGCATGAAAGTATTTCATCTTTGCCTAATGTGGGAAAAATAAAAGAAAGGATGAAGAAGAATCAAAACTAAATATCCAAGTGGAAAGCACCCGGGACCATGAAAATGACCATATAATTGGTCCTTGAAGGATGTTTTCAGTAAAGGGTACTTTTCCCTTTAGCGTGGTCACCAACCCTGTATACATAGTAAACGTGGTTGGGCTTCAAAAACAAATGTCTATCCTTGGACCTCAGTGTGGAGTTTGATTTAATAGGTTTGGGGTAGAGCCCGAGCATCTTCAATTTTTGTTTAAAGCTCTCTAGGTGCAGCCATGGTTGAGCAGTGCCGCCTTAGGAAAATACATCAAGATGGATAAGACTGGTGGTCCCTGCCACAGGCATTTTCAAGCTAGTAGAGGGAGCAAGAAATAATGGGGAATACCAGATCAGTCAAATTCAGTGGCCTCAGTCTCTCTCTGGTAAAATAGATGATCATTTTACAGTGTCCTTCTTGGCCCTGCAAGTCTGCGATGCTCACAGCAAGATACTTAAAAAAAAAAAAAAAAGTAGTGTAAGCCATGAGCTAATTGCTGAGGCAGTTTGGAGTGAAGGTCTCGGGGTATGTAGGGTGGTTCTCCAGTGGAGGAAAATTTTGGAACAGGTACTTGGAGAAACAATGGTGGAGAACTGGAAACAAGGGAGAGAGACGCCCCTGCAGTCTCTGGAGGAGGTCTCCAGCGGGGGCCCCGCCCCTTCAGTCCAGGGTAATTTCCGCTCAGGACTCTTACCGGAAGCCTGCCGTGTGGGCCCTGGCAATACAGACATCAGCGAGGCACAGGTCCTGTCCTTGTGGGCCCCACAAGGTCAGGGAAGGCAATCAGATGGGCAACTACAATAAAGCAGGGTGGGAGGAGGGCTGTAATGGGGGGTTGGGTGGTGAATTCTGTGTCGGCGAAAAGGAAGAGCACTCAACCGGTTTGGTGGAATCATAGTAGGCACGGGAAATAGGCTGAGCTTTGAAGGACAAGGTGGACTTGTTGAGGGGAAGAAGGTAGGAAGTGATTCTTTGAGACAGAGGGGACTGCGAATAGAGCGAAATCAAGCAGAATGCCTGGCATATTGTAGGACCTCAAAATAATTTCCCTTTACCGAAGGATAGAGGGAGGAAGAGAGGGAGGGAGGGAGGGAGATGTCTAGTTCATGTCACTGAAACACAAAATTTGAGGAGCAGAGAGCTGGAGGGGACGCTAGCTAAGCGATTTGGATTTTATCATGATGACAATGGGAAGCCACCAAAGGGTTTCAACAAAGAAGTGTTGTTGTCAGATGCCTGTGGTACAAGGGTCACTCTAGCTTTCATGGAAGCCAGGATGCAGGGGGACAAGAGTGGAGCGAGGGAGACCAGTTGGGAGAATGACATAATAATTCAGATGAAAAATGACACCATCTGGCCTAAGGCAGGGGCATTGGGGAGGAAGAGCACCTTTTTTTTTATTATAAGATGTAGTCACAGGACACACCCACCTACCTGCCTGATGTGGTCCAGCCCCATCACCATGGCAACAGCCTCTTTAAGGTCCCTGGCCAGAGAGAGGATAACAATTCTTACATCTGTTTCTGGAGGTCCTCTCTCTCTCTTTCTCTCTCTCCCCCTCTCTCTCTCTCTCTCTCTCCCCACCCCCCTGTCCCTCCCTCCCCTTTCTGTTTCTTCTTTTTCCCCCCTTTGATTGTATCTGATCCAGCCTCACTGGGTAATTGAGTGTTTGAGAGTGAAAAATTATCTCAGCAGCTTGGCCCTTATCTTGACAGCGAAGCCACACTTTTAATTTAATTTTGTTCGGAGACGCACTGGTAACAAATTTCACTAATCGCCCGGCTGTCGCCTTCCGCATGGTAAGGAGCCGAACCGTTTGTTACCAGGCAGCCCCACGTAAATACATGTGGGGGAGCCGGCAGGGGACAGAGACGGGTTGGGGAGGAAGAAAAGGACAGCTGCACTCAATATGAGTCAGGCCGAGGCCCCGCCACCAGGTGTAGAATCAGAGATGGGAGGCCATCTGTGTAACACAAAGTAAGGAGCTTACGAGTTGCAGTCACTGGAGTCTTGTCCTTGCTGTCTCCTTCTGCCTGGGTGCAACCTTGAGCACGCAACTTCACTCTCCGCACCTTGAGGTTCCTGTCTGTAAGGCAGGGATATTAATGTCCCCTACCTCTGTGGGGTGTGAGAATTAAATGAGAAACTATACAGTAAGTTAATAACACACCTAAGCATTCTGACATATTTCCAGCACTTCACATGCTTAAAGTAAAAACTCGGGCACCCTATCCAATGTTTAAATTTTGTTCAGAACGTCTGCCCCAGACCATTGTCCAGGTTATACTTGCTTTCCTCCAGAGATGGGGAGCTCATTCTCTATCTAGGCAGACAATAGCTCTGACTCTCAGAACTGCCTTTGCTTACATTGGCATGCAGTGTGCATCCCTGAAGATTTTCATCCAGGCTCAGCTCAGCCCTGCCTTCTGGGCGACAAAGAGCAAATTTGCAACCTCCTTCCTAAGTGAGCCCCCCACCCCAGATTTGGAATCTGGGTATGGAAATAATATCATTTCGTCCCACACCCAAGTCTTCTCGCATTCAGCTAAAAATACCCAGAGGAAATCAGTGCTAGAAAAGCTCTTATAAGTCATGTAGCACAACTTTGCATTTTACATGTGGGGAAACTAAGGCCCAGAGGGAGGAAAAGAAGTTTAAAAATAGCAGATCTATACTGAGCATCCATTATGAGTCAGGCGCTTTGCATGTGCTGTCTCAATCCTTGCAGCACAAGGTCTGATTCTATAGATGAGGAAACTGGGGCACCTCTGAGAGGGAAAGCAACTTGCCCAAGTCACAGGTTTAGTAAGGACCATAAAACAGAGATTTAAGCTCATGTCCAACTCCAAAGCCTGCAAGCTTTTGTGTGGTAGTTTGCCCCAAATGGCACAGCAACTTGGTAGTAGAGGTGAAACTAGAAATGAGGTTCCCTGACTTTTGGTCACATCACCAGGCTAGAAACAGGGGCATCCCAAGGGATTTCTGTGTAAAAGATGATGTAGACTCCTATCCTCTCAGTAGTATCTGCACCAGAAAGCAAGGGCACCACGAGAAAGAAAAAAAAAACTATCAACAGTGTGCCCACCCCCTCCCCCTACTGCCAGACTCTAGTCCAGGGATCCTTGTTTCTGGATTTATAAGCCTTCTTGGTGTCTCTCCTTCTTTCCATGCGAGAGGGCTTGACTCTTCCCTCTCTCAGCTAATTAAAAACCCCAGCCCGGGCCGCCAGCCTTGCATCACAGGCTGCTGGGCAGAGGGGCTAATCCTGTTCTGATAAATCACTTCCTGGCCCCCAGGGAGGCCGGAGCATGTCTCAGAGGGGCTGGGCCCATCCTGTGCTTGCTCCTCTGGGAGACTTGGGGCTGCCGCCGGCGGACCATGTCTGCCTCTCCCTACCCCAGCAGGGCTTCGTTAGGCATAGGAAAGTAGGAATTGCCCAAAGCTGAGGCGGTACTAGGGACACCAGAGCCATCTTCTGAAAGCAACTGTTAGGTTGTGTTACTCGCTCCGACCACTTCGATGGCTCCCTCTTGGCCTTTGTGATGAATTCTCCATTTCTTAGCCTGACCCTTGGTGACATGTAGCACAGCACTTGGAAGCATTGCCTTCGGAGATGGACAGACCCGACTGTAGATTCCAGCTTCACTGTTTCCTTACCTTGGACATGTCACTTAACCCCTCTGTGTTTCATGTTCTTCACTTATGAAATGGAAATAAAAATGACATATTGCTACATATACATACACTATACATATATATGCATGCATGCATACATGCACGCATGTGCATAGAATTACTCAGAACTCAATGAGCCATCGCACACACATTCCCCAGCAGAGTCCTCGACTGGTACAGATTCTGCAGAGAGGATAGGAATCTACATCATCTTCTACACAAAAGATGCTGCTGTCCCCTGATATGCAGCCATTTCCACCTGCCATCGCTGCTGCTTCTGTTCCTACCACTGTTACCTGTAGTTAACATTTGCCAAACCTGCCTCGCTAAACTTGACTTCCATTCCCTCTTCTGCTCAGACATCCACAGACACGCCCTGCACCTCCTCAGCTGCTGGTGTTTCCTGGTGCTGTTCCATCCGCCCTGAGAGCCATGTCACCCGATTCAGTCCAGCGAAACCTGACTGTCCTCTAGTTCTGGCTCAAGTTAATGTCACCGCCTTTCTGAGGCTGATCCCTCCAAATGTCACCACAGCATGTTACCTATGTCTCTTTTATCATTGAGTCTTTGTTTCTTTTTTACGATCATGGTTAGTCCTGTATGTCTGTGCGCCCCTCTAGAAACTGGAGACCAGAGACTTGCTGGCACCTGTATTGCCCGTGTCTGAAGTCGTGGTTGGCGTCACAGGGATGCAATAAATGTTGCCAGTTAGAATAAGAAGCTGAGATAACCTCACTCCTTATATTAAGGTACTTTTTCCCTAATAGATCAGAATGCTTTATTGCTCATTCATCCTGCTATTCCTGGCAGGCGAGGACCAGCGATAATAAAAGCCACCACCTGGGCTTAGCTGATAAGTGACTTCCCCAGGCCACCGAGCTAACCATTTCCACAGACTAGAGTTCA